>JAFBJY010001372.1:0-56776 GCA_016801885.1 Toxotes chatareus
TTATAAAGTATATGTCAATAAAAAGTGTTTACATTGGGTCAATATATTACTAATATATGCATTAATATATTTGTAGCACTCTTGAAGAAACCACAGAGAGCTGGGTAGTTGTATGTTGCTTTAATCAAACTGTAAAATGGACAAACAGCAGCATTATCAATGATGAGCTCCTGTCTATGTGTCATTGAAGCAACACAATCACATGTCGACGTCTGCTGACCAGGAGCGACTCCAAACCACCAACTCCCTCTTGTGGTGAAACTACAACATTACACTGCCTGTACTATTTATATTAGGCCACACTACTTAGTTATAAATAAATGAGCAGCTGAGCAAACTAAACTATTAACAAGCAGTAAATATGAAGATAAGAGTTCAGGAAGCAGACACACTGTAATTTTAAAATTAGGCTTAAAACCTTTTTGTTTGACAAAGCTTATAATTAGTTGTAGTTACAGTTTTAGTTATTATGACTAAACCTATAGTTAGTAATGATTATTTCTATAGACACTGTCACAGTTAAGGATAAAGCCCATAGTAAGGCTGGCTCAGGCAACTGAACCATCCTTTATTCAATGTCATTAACTCTGTGTCCTCTCTCTCCCGTAGTCCTGTGCTTGTTTCTCTCTGGTCTCTCTGTCTCTGTACCTTTCTGCAGGTACCTCTGGCTCAGGAGCTGCATGTTCTCTGTCTGTGGTCCTGGCTCCACCCACCTGCTGCTGTTTATTATCTACAATGATCCATTTCTAACACATTACTATGTTTTTATGTTCCACTCTGCTACAGATACATTTTGGATTAATATTCTATGCAGACTGTAATGTAAATAATTACCAATCATGACAGCTTTTTGCCTCTGTGCTCTGTTTCCTATTATAACTGTAATCTGCTGAGCACACAGTATCCACAAACTGTTCTGTAATCTGAATGCTGTTCCTCTAACATTGCTCAAGGTTTCTTCCTGTTAAAAGAGTTTTTCCTTGCCACTGTCTCCTTAAGTGCTTGCTCTGTTGTCAGGCTCTGGGTCTCTGTAAAGCGCTTTGAGACAATTTTGATTGTGGAAGGCGCTATATAAATAAAATGAATTGAATTGAATCCTCTGGCTGCTGATAATACTTGTGTACTTTTACTGCTGATGTCATTGGTCGATTTCATTTTCACACTGCATCACATATTTCCTTTGTGATATTTTCCACATTGTCACCCTGGTTGTTGTGTTTTTAACAGTGCAGCCTAACGTCCACTTTACATCTGCTGCTTTTTATTTTTCACTTCCTTATTTTTTTTTATACAGTGAATACATGTGGCAGCCACTTCCCTTTGGTCCTCACTGTGGCTCATTGTTCCTCAGGTGTGTGTGGGTGCAGCTGTGCTCATAGTGGTGTAGGTGTGATATCTCTTCTTCTGTGGTTGGTATTGACACTGGCAGTGAGGATGGAGGGTTGGCAGTGTTGCTTGCTCTGTCAGTCAGAATGAAATAGATAAACTGATGGATTTCCATCAGAGTTTGTTCTTTCATAGTCTCTAGAGGATCAATCCTGATGACTCTGCTGTTTTCTCTGCCATTAGTAGGTCAAATGTTTTGTTTGTCCAGTCAAATATCTTCACATCTGCTCAATGTATTGTCACAGAATCTGGTGA
Organism: Toxotes chatareus; assembly: GCA_016801885.1. Lineage (NCBI taxonomy): Eukaryota > Metazoa > Chordata > Actinopteri > Toxotidae > Toxotes > Toxotes chatareus. Next base: position 1,642 of record JAFBJY010001372.1, read on the forward strand.
AAACATTTTCCTTCCCAGCAGGATGAATCCTAATGACTTTGTTAATCCAGCACCACTGTAGTAGACACAGGAGTGGAGGTTAGAGTGTGACACAACATCCAGTTCAGTTATCCCTGACTGATTTTACCACATTGTCGTACTGGCCACTGCCCAGTATATGGTGTGTATATATACAGCTGCCTGTGATTCCACTTCCTCATATGCTTGGAACTTAGAAGTCATGTGATGCCACTTCCTCATATGCTTGGAACTTACAAGTAATGTCATGTCATCATCTGCCTGGGTCCAAGCCCAGGTCGAAGGGCGACTGTCACAATGGCACCTCGCACGTTGTCAAATTGTGATGGGGATATGTTTTTGTACTTGTTGTTTTTTGTGTAGCACTCAGTTCCATGTTGAGTATAATAAGTCATATAACCAGAATGAGAATCAAAAATAATTGTCATTGCAGAACAGGAGTTGTACAGTGGAATCAGATTTTGTTTCAGCTCTGTAAGATGCCCTGTAAGATAATTTAAAACAGTGTATGTGTAACAATCTCAATATAAGAAAAATAAATATAAATTAGAGGGGCACTAGGGATAGTAAATGTACAATATGGAGAATTATAGGATATAGATGTAAATATGAATATTACTATAAAATAGATCTGACTGATAGAGAATATGACTACAGAGAATATACAGATATCATGTACATATAAATAATAAATGTTTGATTTAATGCATGTTTTGTACATTAGTAATTCATTTTACACACAATTTTACTTGGGAGCTGAAAGAGTCGCCTCTTTTTTAGTGAGCTGAGCCATAAGAACTGGTTCTCTGAAAAGACCTGGAAGTCCACGGGCGTTGCACCTGTGGGGAATGTGGGAGTTTAAACACCCACACTTTTTCTGCAGTTTTGCACAAACGCTGTATTACAGTCGCTCTGTGTCTGTGCTGCTGCTGCCTTCTCTCCCCCTCCCTCTCATGTTGTTCCTTGAAATATGAAATATCGGCTTTGAGTGGAGTTGAGGGAGGCTGTAAATAATTACCAATCATGGCAGCCTTTTACTTCTGTGCTCTGTTTCCTATCATAACTGTAATCTGCTGAGCACACAGTATCCACTAACTGTTCTCTAACATGCTGGCCCTCATGTCATGATCAAGCTTACCTCTGTCTTTTTGTCACACAGAATCATAAGATGCAGAAAAGAAAAAGACAGAAGAAGATGGAGACCTTTTTCAAAAACAAAAATACTGTAAGTGAAGTTGAAAGCTTAAATTTGAAAAATGTTGACATTAAAAAACAGTAGCGTTTTCAATTCGATATTGTTTACATGTATTTCATAGTATAACTTTTCAGTATTCACTGAGGTTTGCTACTGCCACAGTTGGACACACCCCCCACACTGCTGAAAAGCTTGATACGCCCCTGAGGAATTCCCATCACTGTATCCCACGGTTGCTGAAAGTTTACTTTCACTTTGACCGAAGTTTGAGGCGCAGATGATTTTTTCTGTCTTAAGGTAAATGTCAACACTTACTGTAGTTACCTGAATTATCTGATGTTCGAGTTGTGTTTTATTGTGTTTTTTATACTGCGTTGTGGTGTTTAGTTGTATAGACTCTGAGTTGTCACTGTAAAGTCGGGACGAGGCAGGACGAGGACCGTTATTATCCAACAATGTGTGTGGATATCTGCAGTAGAAGCAGAGTGAGCTGATGGCCAGTAGCTGAACACGGAGCCTTTGTTAGTCTGTGGCTCCACTTACTGCTGACTGAAGGCAGCTTTTCCTGCCTGAATCAGCCTGTGGAGGAGGCGGACCTGAGCCGCTGCTCTCCCGCAGTCTGAGCCGCTAAATGCGGTCTGAGCTCGGCCGGACAGCGGCTGGAGAACAGCTCTGACTTTCTCTGTCATTAGATGAACTCTACGGGACTGAGCTCAGAGGGACTGACAGGGTTTTTCAGGCTCTGTGATTTTCAGAGAGACAGTTAACACTCCATCCACAGAGTCAGAGGCCTCCTGGTCCTATCAGGACAAACTCTACCTGATGAATTAGATGATAAAGACCCAATTCCATAAATACTCTCACAATAAAGCATCTCAGCAGCTCTGATAGGTGATTATATCTCTGTGGCTGGTCACAGTACAAACAGAAAAACTGTCTATCAGGACATATTTGCTGTTTTTATTGATGTCTATCTGTGTCTCTGCTGTTTGGTTTGTTGTTGCTGCTTCATATAGTTGGAATAATATTCAGGAGAAATGAGTCTCAGTTGTTTTGTGTGGAATAATCACCTGCAGCTTGTTTCATCAAGTCATTTTCTACAGAAACACTGCAGACAAACAGATTGTCAGATAAAATCAGTGGATCTCAGTCCGTGTGTGTCAGTGAATAGAAGTGGTCGTCTCTGAATCGTGTGTGAAAGATATGAAAGAGGAAAGAAGAGCCAATCAGTGGAGGAGCAGCTGATGTTTCTACAGGACAAATGATGGAGAAAAGATCAGGGACATAAAGGTCTGGACAGATGAGTCGATGCTCTGCCTCCAGGGATCACAGTCCTGTGGGGATGATTTGGACTCATTGGTGGACATAACATTCTCATACATGGTCTTTTGCAGGGACATGATCATTCCCTGTAAGCGTGTTAAAATATTTCCCAACAACAAACCATGATTTACCAAATCAGTCAAGGCAGGATTACAAATCAGAACTGGAAAACAAGATGGCAGCAAACAAACTTGGTTCAGCCTGGGCAAGTATGAAAACAGAGCTCAGTACTTACAACCATCTTGTTAGATGGTTGTAAGTCAGACACAGAGCTGGATAATGCTCAGAATTGTTTTTATTGTTATTTGGACTCCTTTGATTTTAGCACAGAAACTCAGGAGCTGAAACAAACTTAAAGACACTATGCACTTTAACATTGAGCTGTGTGATGTCAAAAAGGCATTCTGTGTGGTAAAAGTGAACAAAGGTCACAGCCCAGATAATATATGTGGGCATTTGGTGAAGTCCTGTGTTTCAATATATATATATATATGTCCCAAAACACTGAATGATGTTAGAGCAGTCACCCTGACTTCAATTTAAATGAAAACTTTTGAGAAACTGGTCAGATCTGAGGTCCTGAAGCAAACTGAACATGCACTGGATCCTCTGCAGTTTGCATACAGGCCTCACAGAGGAGTGGAGGATGATACAGTGACTCTGCTCAACATGCTTTTTAAACAGCTGGATTTTAATGGGACACACGCCAGGCTTTTATTTGTGGACTTGTCTTCTGCTTTTAATACAATCCAACCTCACATTTGAATTGTAAGACTCCTACAACAGTTTGATTTAAATAATAATCTGGTGGGTTGGATTCTGGATGTTTTAACCAACAGGACACAGAGAGTGAGGGTCAACAGGACATTGTCTGACCAACGGTGTTCAGACCAAATAGTTAAGTGGTCTAGTCGTCTGCTTGGTGAGTTCCAGCCAAGCCCAGCATCCCTGTATAGCAGACAGGTACAGAGGACAGCTACCTCCGTTTTAAATGATGACTCCACCCTTTGCACTGCCACTTTCAGCTTCTTCCCTCCGGGCGGAGGTTTATCGTCCCAAGATGTAAAACCCAGTGATATAAAAACAGCTTTGTTCCTGCTGCTGTCACAGAGTTGAACAAGCTGCAGTGATACATTGTACATACTTACTTATTTATGGATTTATTTCATACTTATTATGTGGGTTTTTAATGTATTTTTATTGGGTTTTTAATGTATTTTTATTGGGTTTTTAACTTCTCTTTTTCAGCTTCTTTTATACTAAAGGTTTTTATTATTTTACCTTTTACCAGAGTTATTCTTTACTGAACTTTCTCTCTCTGATTGGTGGAGCCTTGAGCACTTTTACTTTTATCATCATGTTTATAGTCAGCTGTGTTGGTTTTGTGTTACATTTCTTTGTGTTCTGTGTATATGTGTCAAAAGGACGTCATCATCTGATCATCTGACTGCAAAACAAATCTACTTACAGGTACAAATTAAGTAACATGAACCTGAACCTGAGGATGATTTCAGTTGATGTACATATGAATGATTTGTGTTTTCTCTCCAGATGAAGGTAGAAAGTGTGTGTGAGCTGATGTGGATGTGAATTCAGCATCATGAATCAGTGTGAGGACAGAGAGGAGGGAGCCCCTCCCCCTAAAAGCAGTCTGTGTGGGGACCATGAGATCCAGACCAAAGCTCAGAGGTGAAATGAGGATCTCTAACTGTCCATGACTCTTCTCCATGTCAGAGCTCAGCACTCACATCACTGCACCATCATTATTCACACTCAAAGCTCTGTGTGTGTTGTGTTGAAGGCCAGAGCAGCAGCACACACCAGACTTTGCTGGACCTGGAGCTGAACATGGACCTGAGCCCAGCTGTGTGTCCATGAAGAGTGAAAGGTCAAAGGTTGACCTCATTAATTTCAAAGGACAGCCTCCCTCTGCTGCAAAGAAGTGAGCTGCAGCTGAGTTTAAAATGTATCAGACAGCTGTCCTGTATAACTGGTCTTCTATGAAAGATGAAGTGATTGTGTTTTGTCTCCAGGCTTCATGAATGACACAGTATATGAACATGATCAGGCTGAAACACAGGCTTTAGTGGCAACGTTGATGTTTCTCTTTTCAAGAAAAGCACTTCTTATGTTCTTATATGTGTCATTCAGATCAGAACTAAAACTCCCTGTAACTCAGCACCTATCCAGTTCCAGTGTTTGTGTTAGTGTCCTGTAGCAGAGGTGAGACTTCTGTCAAACCCAGTGTGAGTCCCTAAAACTCATCATTTAAAAGGCGGACTTGTTGTGATAACTCTAGGTCATGAGGTACAGAACTGATTGGTTGTTTCCTCTCATTGAGAATGTCACAGCACAGTAGTGTTTGCTTTAATCAGGACAGTCACCACAGAACATAAAAGCAGCTGTTGTTTGTGTACAAAGCATAAAACGCTCACAGATGCTGCAAACATAATGTGAGCTAATTCTTCATGATTCCTCCACAGAGTGGACCAGGAGAGCTCAGAGGTTCCCAGTGCTCAGTCTGCCCAGCAGCGCCAAACACACCTGGACTCCATATTTATGGTCTGTACATGGACAACAACTACTTTGACAGCTGTTGTGTTGACAATAATCTCCATGCTGCACTTTTTAGAGCAGTGGATTGTCAGTGTGTCCAACATGGATCTGATGTTTGGCTCCATGGTTTTACTTTGATTGTGTCGTTCATATAGTTTTCTGTTCCAGCTGCTGGAGGACAACATTGTCACTTTTGTGAAGAAGGAGCTGAAGAAGATCCAGAAGGTTGTGACTCCAGATTACCCAGAATGCTCAGAGAGTCAGAGGGAGGATGAGGAGGTGTTGGACGGTGAGGATGAAGAGCAGAGGAGCAGTAGCAGAGAGGCTTTTGTGAAGATCACAGTGAACTTCCTGAGGAGAATAAAGCAGGAGGAGCTGGCTGACTGTCTGCACAGCAGTAAGAGGATTTCTCTAAAGATTCTACATGATGGACAAATGGGACATTTACTAACATCTCAAGACATGGAGGGAAATATGTTCATGTGTGTTCTTTAGGGGGATGAACATGTCATGTTTTCTTTATAAATCAGTCATGTTGTTTCTTGTTTGTTCATTCAGGACATGATGCTGCAGTTTGTCAATGTAAACTTAAATCTACTCTGAAGAAGAAGTTCCAGTGTGTGTTTGAGGGGATCTCTAAAGCAGGAAACCCAACCCTTCTGAATCAGATCTACACAGAGCTCTACATCACAGAGGAGGGACTGGAGAGGTTAATGATGAACATGAGATCAGACAGATTGAAACAGCATCCAGGAAACCAGCCAGACCAGAAACAAGCATCAGACAAGAAGACATCTTTAAAGCCTCACCTGGGAGAGCTGGACCAATCAGAACAGTGATGACAAAGGGAGTGGCTGGCATTGGGAAAACAGTCTTAACACAGAAGTTGACTCTGGACTGGGCTGAAGACAAAGCCAACCAGGACATACACTTCACATTTCCATTCACGTTCAGAGAGCTGAATGTGCTGAAAGAGAAAAAGTTCAGCTTGGTGGAACTTGTTCATCACTTCTTTACTGAAACCAAAGAAGCAGGACTCTGCAGGTTTGAAGAGGTTCAGGTTCTGTTCATCTTTGACGGTCTGGATGAGTGTCGACTTCCTCTGGACTTCCACAACACTGAGATCCTGACTGATGTTACAGAGTCCACCTCAGTGGATGTGCTGCTGACAAACCTCATCAGGGGGAAACTGCTTCCCTCTGCTCGCCTCTGGATAACCACACGACCTGCAGCAGCCAATCAGATCCCTCCTGAGTGTGTTGACATGGTGACAGAGGTCAGAGGGTTCTCTGACTCACAGAAGGAGGAGTACTTCAGGAAGAGGTTCAGAGAGGAGGAGCAGGCCAGAAGGATCATCTCCCACATCAAGACTTCACGAAGCCTCCACATCATGTGCCACATCCCGGTCTTCTGCTGGATCACTGCTACAGTTCTGGAGGATGTGTTGAAAACCAGAGAGGGAGGAGGGCTGCCCAAGACCCTGACTGAGATGTACATCCACTTCCTGGTGGTTCAGTCCAAACTGAAGAATGTTAAGTATGATGGAGAAGCTGAGACAGATCCACACTGGAGTCCAGAGACCAGGAAGATGATTGAGTCTCTGGGAAAACTGGCTTTGAGCAGCTGCAGAAAGGAAACCTGATCTTCTATGAATCAGACCTGACAGAGTGTGGTATCGATATCAGAGCAGCCTCAGTGTACTCAGGAGTGTTCACACAGGTCTTTAAAGAGGAGAGAAGACTGTACCAGGACAAGGTGTTCTGCTTCGTCCATCTGAGTCTTCAGGAGTTTCTGGCTGCTCTTCATGTCCATCTGACCTTCATCAACTCTGGAGTCAATCTGCTGTCAGACGAACAATCAACCTCCCTGTGGTCTAAACTGTTCAGATATAAACCTGATCCAAGGCAGCTCTACCAGAGGGCTGTGGACAAGGCCTTACAGAGTCCAAATGGACACCTGGACTTGTTCCTCCGCTTCCTCCTGGGTCTTTCACTGCAGACCAATCAGACTCTCCTACGAGGTCTGCTGACACAAACAGATGGTGGCTCACAGACCAATCAGCAAACAGTCCAGTACATCAAGAAGAAGACTGAAGAGACTCCCTCTGCAGAGCAAAGCATCAACCTGTTCCACTGTCTGAATGAAATGAATGATCGTTCTCTAGTGGAGCAGATCCAACAGTCCCTGAGTTCAGGACGTCTCTCCACAGACGAACTGTCTTCTGCTCAATGGTCAGCTCTGGTCTTCATCTTACTGTCATCAGAAAAATATCTGGACTTGTTTGACCTGAAGAAATACTCTGCTTCAGAGGAGGCTCTTCTGAAGCTCCTGCCAGTTGTCAAAGCCTCTAACAAAGCTCTGTAAGTGTATAGATAGTTGGATTTATTCATCGTTATGTAAAGACTCTGCTATTTTATTCAGCAGGAGGAAAAATAAATTCCTCTCTTCTTTAATTCCTTATCATCATCTCTGAGCTCTGAGCTTCATCACATTGAATCTGAAATTAAAGGCTTTAATTTGAGCAGGTCGACATCAGTATAGAAGGGACTGTGTGGGAGATTCAGCCCTTTTAGTGGTTCAAAAGTAACTGGACAAATACACATGAAGTGAAACAAACTCATCAGATTTAATATTTAGAGTAAAGTCCTTTTCAGTCATTGACTTCAGGCTCTCAGCACATTAATTTTCAAATATAATAATGTATCCATTACTATATTTGAAAATGAATGTGCTGAGAATGCAATAATGTATCCATTATTATATGTTAAAGTGAATGTGCTGAGAGCCTGAAGAACATAACATGTCTAACAGTCCAAATACTTACGGCCTTGACTGTACATGTCTGTTTATTAGTGATTGTGTCATATTTAACTGTCATGTCTCCAACTTGTTGAGAATAAAACAGAAAGGATTTGAATCAGAGCCAATGAAAGATGATCATCAATGTAGAAACTCCTCATTGGTTAGCAGGTGGATAAAGAGCTGATATTTCTGCTTCACTGAATAAATCTGTGTTTGATGTTTGGCCCAGTTTTCAAATTCAGGTCTGTTACTTTGCTGTGAGCTGCAGAGCAACCTGAGAGTTTTGTTCATTTGATTGTCCTTACAACACAAATGTTATTTGACTTTTTCTTCATTGTTTCCTCAGACTGAGCAGCTGTAACCTCTCAGAGAGAAGCTGTGAAGCTCTGTCCTCAGTTCTCAGCTCCCAGTCCTCTAGTCTGAGACACCTGGACCTGAGTAATAATGACCTGCAGGATTCAGGGGTGAAGCTGCTGTCTGCTGGACTAAAGAGTCCACACTGTACTCTGGAGACTCTCAGGTCAGATTAAGTTCCAGTTTGTTTTAAATAACTGCAGATATTTCTTGAGTCCATCAATGCTGACTTTAGAGAGGCCCATATCTAATGATTTTCACAGTTTATACAATGTTTGACTTTCTGTCTGTTGTTTTTATCCTGCTTCATATTCTGTAGAGCTCACATATATGAACTCTGAGATACACAAACTCATGGATGCTTTGTTATAAAATGGTTTATATGATTACATGTCATTGTTAATGAAAAATTCAGTGACAACTAGGGGTGTGCGATATGATGATATTAGATCGTGAAGACGATCTTGATGTTGACGATCTGCCAGAGGAGAGAGATCGTATTATCGTCTATAGGGCACATTCTATTAATTGCAGCTCTATTCTTGCGCACAGAAGCACGAGAAGTTTTTTTTTCCCTTGGGCAACTAACAGCCCGCTTCACGTGAACATGACCAACCAATCATGGCGAAGTATGAGCAGTGCTGATTTTTTTTTTTTTTTTAAACTAGCCTCGCTGTTTTAGTCAAGGTGTAGCGGGTAGCCATGGCCGACTACAAAAGTGAAAGCTTGGAGTTGGTCCCCAAAAAGAATTCCACTGCAGTCGTATGGACAGTGTTGGGGAGTAACGGAGTTCATGTAACGGCGTTACGTATTCAGAATACGTAACGTAACGCTGTTTCTGTCTTGGCCAACGCATTCCTGTCCTGGCTCTGTTTTGCCGGCTGCGGCTCAAGCTCTCGCTCCTGCTGCTCCTAAATATCAACTCGTGAAATAGAGTATCGTCACATAATCCATTGATTTCAACAATGTAACTGTATTCTGAATACGTAACACTGTTACATGTATTCCGTTACTCCCCAACACTGCATATGGAACTCTGTTTGGATTTTCCCCAAACGACAAAGCACAAACACAACGAACCTCTTTAACCACCTGAAGAGGCAGCATCCGAAACAATTTGCTGAGAGCAGCGAGGCCGACCACACATCAGCCAGTGGTAACGGCTAAAGACATTACACAGAAACAACCAACTATAATACAAGCCTTTGATAAAAGCACGCCATATGAGAGAAGTAGCAAACGATGGAAAGAGGTGACTTTTTTTGCCTTTATAACTCAGTTTTTTACAAAGAAAATAGTTTGGTTCTAAATTAACTTCACTGAAAAAATGAACTGTGATAAAATCGTGATCGTGATTTTACCATTAAAAGATCGTGATGTGATATTTTTGCCATATCGCCCACCCCTAGAGACAACCTTTTATTTCACTATGAAACCAAGATTTCAACTTCATATGAAGTAATGAGAACTATAACAAAACATTTACATTTACATTTCTATCAATTCATTAAAGCAAACTTAAAATGTGAAAGAAGGTTGAATGGACACATTAACAAATTAATAATAATGATATTTAATACTAGTAATTTAATATAAGGTCTCACTAAAGGAGTAAGTTGAGGATTAATGTGGACAGTCAAACATCTAGATTATCCTCTAGATGTTCACTTATAAAATATCACTACGTTATCCCACGTTTTAGTTTCTCCTCTCAAGATAAACCCAGACAGTCAGCTTTCAGTCAGCTTCTGAATGATCAGCTGCTCTGCAGTGGAGAGGAGAGGTAGCTATGCTAATGCTAATGCTAGGTGAGCGGTTCAGAGTTTCTAATGAGAAGTGGATTTACTGTGAAGAGTCAGTCTGTTTTTTTTTAACTGCAGATGTAGTATCTGAAAAGAATATTTTGTTTGTTTCATTTAACACATACCTTATTCTAATTCGAGTGTGTATCACTCAGCATTTCAATCGGTTCCGTTGTTTGAGCATGTGTAATAATTTTCAGCGGTAGGGGTCAGGGTCATGGGCAGAAAATTCCTGCCAGCAAAGCTCAAGGGGCATTGGCGGTATTGAAGTGGCATGAGAGATGAAGGCAAGTGTGCTTGGCGCTGTACCGACATCTTGTGTGTATGTGTGATTATGGTTCTGCCGGTGGGTAATAAAAAGCGATGTTTTTCTACACCATACTGCTGTGGGCTGAGTGATGTAAACACAGAGCAAAGTCACATGGTCAGTGTGAGTCAATAAGTTAACAGCTGTAACCATGGTAACTGAACACAACAATGATGGAGACTGCTTGAGCTTCAAGATCCTCAGACTCAAAAATCATGACTCAGATTTTACAGACTAAACCTAAAAACTGGTAAATGGCTGCGTTTATATAGAACTTTTACCCACAGCTCTTTACATGCTGCCTCTCATTCACCCATTCACACACACTGATGACAACCAGCTACCATACAAGGTGCTGGTCTGGCCATTAGGGCTGGTTTCAGGTTGAGGTTTTTAGCTAAAGGACACTTGATATTGACAGGAGGAGAGCTGTGATTAGTGGACAAACCTCTCTACCTGCTGAGACACAGCTGCCCTGTACTTACAACTAATAAACAATTTTATCAGATGATTCAAACTAAATCAAATCAGGTACCAACATTAACATGGTTACAGTCAAGACCTGAAGTATTTGGACAGTTATTGTTATTCAGACTCTGAGCTTCAGCTCATTGAATCTGAATTAAAATAATGGATCCTACATTAAAGAGCCAAGTCTCAGCTTTAATTTGAGCAAGTTGACATCAGTATAGAAAAAAACTGTGTGGGAGATTCAGCTCTTTTAGTGCTTCAAAAGTAACTGGACAAATACACATGAATACACACCCTGATTTTATATTTAGTATAAAATCCTTTGCAGTCATTGACTGTAGTATCAGGATCAGAATCAGAAAACTTTATTAATCACCATAGGGAAATTCTAGCTGTTACTTTAACTCCCAGTTGAAAAAGAAGAAAAGAGGAAAATTGCACAGTGTGTGGTTAGAGAAAAAAATTCTAGAATAAATAAGTGAAAATGAAAAACAAAAATAAATGAAAAACAAAATAAGAGTATAGTATAATGAAAATCAAGTAAAAATATTGCAATAACTCCAATATCAAACAGAACAATATATACAACTAATATAAAAATAGAAAAGATAAGACATCTTAATATTTTAATATTTGCAATATGTACATGAGGTTTGTGGCTGATAATTTAAAAATGAAGTGTACACAGTATACATGAGTCCGTGATTCTTACAGTCCAGAGTTATATAGTTTGATTGCGACAGGCAGGAATACTTTCCTGTGTCGCTCTGTTGTGCAGCGTGGAACAATAAGTCTGTTGCTGAACGAGCTTCTGTGATGGATCAACACATGGTGGAGAGGGTATGAAGGAGAGTCCAATATTGTCCTAACTTTGGACAACATTCTCCTCTCCAACACTGTATTCAGTGAGTCCAGTTCCTCTCCTACAACATGGCAGGCCTTCCTGATGATCTTATTGAGTCTGTTAGTGTCCTTCACCTTCAGGATGCTGCCCCAGCAGACAACAGCATACAGGATGGCACTGGCCAGCACAGACTCATAGAACATCCGCAGCATCGTCCGGCAGATGTTAAATGACCTTAGCCATCTCAGAAAATAGAGACGGCTCTGGCCCTTTCTGTAAACAGTGTCCACATTTTTGGACCAGTCCAGTTTGTGATCAAGGTACACCCCCAAGTACCTGTACTCCTCCACCATGTCCACATTGACCCTTTGAATGTTGACAGGGGTCACTGTAGCCTTGGTCCTCCTCAAGTTCACCACCAGTTCTTTTGTCTTCATCACATTGAGCTGCAGGTGGTTTCTCTTGCTCCATGTGACAAAGTTGTCCACAACCGTCCTGTACTCACTCTCATCACCACCTGAAATACATCCTACTACTGCAGAGGTGTGTTTCCCTTATTTGATTTTTTTGGGATGATTCTATTTGTGTCTAAAATTTTGCCCTTCCCACCTTGCATCAAATAACTATGTTTCTAATTGAGGCTTGACTTCTGTTGGCATCTTTTTTTTTTAAAAATTAAGTACTGCACGTTGCCTTTACACATGACCAGTGGTAGACTGTTGATCAGGTTCAAGGACAGGTCTGGGCGTAACTGGGCATGTCCCGTTTTATTTCCCTCCATGTGTACGACAAAACTTAGGTCAAACTTATCTTTTCTTCTCCCTTGGTTTTGCAGGCCTGAGTTCTAATGGTGTCTTCTTGTCTCATGTGAACCACAATTGTCTCATATCAACCACACTTTGTTTTTAATGGAATCTGAGTTTCTGTTGACTAGGTTTTAAAAAAAAAAAAAAAACTTTCCAAACTAATCCCTTTTCTAAGGTTACATACACAAACTCTATCTCTCACACATCTCCTTTTCAGTGTCATTAAAATACCAAACACATACTTGCAAAGCATGAGTGATAACACCTTTGTAATACAGCAGTAACAGACAGAGTAACATGCAAGGCAGCAACAGGTGCAAGATATGCAAACACTAGTGGAATTTCCCACATTGAAGAATACACAGATGGGTGAAGCATACACAGATAGGGTCTTAACACATTGCACAAAACCTGACACCACGAGAGTTTTGTTCCTTTGATTGACCTTTCAACACAAATATTATTTGACTTTTTCTTCAGACTGAGCAGCTGTAACCTCTCAGAGAGAATCAGTGAAGCTCTGTCCTCAGTTCTCAGCTCCCAGTCCTCTAGTCTGACAGACCTGGACTTGAGTAACAACAAGCTGCAGGATTCAGGGGTGAAGCTTCTGTCTGCTGGGCTGAAGACTCCACACTGTACCCTGGAGACTCTCAGGTCAGATCGGTTTCCAGTTTATTTGAAATTTCTGCAGATATTTCTTGAGTCCATCAATGCTGAGTTTAGAGAGGCCCATATCTAATGCTTTTTCGATTCAAAGTTTTTAAAATCTTTGAGTCTCTTTTCTCAGATTCAGCTTCATATTCATATTCGCACATATATGAACTCTGGCTGAAATACACAAACTCATTTATGCTTTTGTCACAGAATGGAGTGACCGTGACAGCTTATAACGCTTCTCCATTGGGGTGCAGCCACACCAAAACAATAAAACCAAGAGAAGATTTGGTTTAAAAAAGAATATATATATCTTTATTCTTATTCTTTATTTTTATTGATTTCTACATTTTAGATTCATACTGAAGACATCAAAACTATGAAGGAACACATGGAATTATGTCGTTTACAAAAATGTGTTAAACCAACCAGAATATGTTTTATATTTTAGATTCTGTTAAGTAGCCACCTTTTGCTTTGATGACAGCTTTGCACACTCTTGGCATTCTCTCAGTCAGTTCATTAGTCTGTGTTTAATGTTTGATTGTCCTTCCAACACAAATGTTATTTGACTTTTTCTTCATTGTTTCCTCTTCAGACTGAGCAGCTGTAACCTCTCAGAGAGAAGTTGTGAAGCTCTGTCCTCAGTAGTCAGCTGCCAGTCCTCTAGTCTGAGACACCTGGATCTGAGTAACAACAAGCTGCAGGAGTCATGGGTGAAGCTGCTGTCTGCTGGACTGGAGAGTCCACATTGTACCCTGGAGACTCTCAGGTCAGATTAAGTTCCAGTTTGTTTGAAATGACTGCAGATATTTCTTGATTTAAACAATGCTGACTTTAGAGAGGCCCATATCAAATGATTTTAACAGTTTAGGAATCTTTAATTGTTTCACTGATTCTGCTTCATACTCTATAGACGCCACGATATGAACTCTGACTGAGACAGAAACTCACTTACGGGTCATTCCACAATTGGAGGACATTTTATGTCCCACCCATCAAATTTTAAATAATCCACATACAAAATACTAAAACATGCAGTTTCTGAGTAAATGTACTTGTCCTGAGACTAAATCTAAAAAAACTAAGAGAAAAGAATGCTTGAAAATAGTTTTAAAAATACCAAATAAGTCAGGAGTACCCCCTAAAATGCCATTTTCTTGTGTTAAACCAACTAAATAAAACCAAAAAAATGAATTTCATTTTTTTGGTATTATTTGTTTCTTTGCTGTCTCTTGTAACTGTGGGAACACTTGTTTTAATAAACATAATATTTCAAATAATAATTATTATTCATGGAACGTGTATCCCACAACATGCACGCATGAAAGTGAATCAAATGATACGCTGGACTTGACATCATCAGTTTTCCAAAAGAATGGGTAGAGCAAAGGTATGTCCTCTCTTCTATTTTTGATATTTTTATAACACAGTTAGCCTTGATTGAATGCCTCACTCTACCTCATGCAACCCTGTTATGCATATGATCAGAATAAGACAATTATTATTTTTTCTTTACTTATTTACATAAGTAAGTTTGTCCTCTTGGTCAGCAGTAACAGCTAGCTAAACAGCTTCTACTTCTGAGAAAAAGCTAACATTAGTATGGATTTGCAACCCTGTTACCTGCAACCCCGTTACTGTGATTAGAGTAACAGGGTTGCACTACATTAAAAGGGTTGCGCCTCCTCCAGTTTACTCAGACTTTAGAAACAATTATTTGTAATTCAATTCAACAATTTACATTATCTGAGATATAATTTAGTTACTCTACATATTGTTAAAACATTTCTGAATTTTACATACTGAATTGTTTCCTTTTATTTCCTAATGGTAGTCCAAATGGATTATGGTTGCAGCAACTACCTCGATTCAATGATTAACTTTCCATAAATAAAACTGTATTCAAACAATGAGTTACAATTCATAATAGGGGACACTAAATTAAATTAAACTGTTTTTCTTGTTCTTCTCCATAGTGTGGCCCACCATTGAGTGCTTCTGAAAAGCAGAGACGTTACTGAGCCAAGCGTGATGCTGATGTACAAAGGAGACAACAGTACTTACTCAAAGAAAGAGAGAAATGGAAAAAAAAGATGTAGAAACAGGAAAGAAGTTGCTTCAAAAAGCAGTGAGAGGACAGCAAGCCCAACAAAAAAAGTGGAGAGAGGCTCATAAGAGGAGAAGAAGAAAATGGACTACCCAAAAAAATCAAAAAGGAAGCAAGAGGAACTTGAAGAAAAGTTGAGAAGAGCAGAACAGAAAACAGAAAAATACAGGAAACGGCTTGAAACAATTGAAAATGGCTCGTCCATCTCCAAGAGCCAAAGTCAACAAAATACTCGCACACAAAAATCAAAGAGAGAGTCACAGACAACTCATTGCAGCAGTAATCACCAGCAAAATCCTGAAGAAGTACAGGCTGCAAAAACTGGCACAGGAGGTACTTGGATTTTCAAGGAGAAGATGGAAGAACCTGGGAAATGAAAATGTCTGCTACTACTAGAGGAAGGAATACACTGGAATTGGTGCAAGGCTAAAAGAAATGGTAACGTCATTCTTTGTTCGTGACGATGTGAGCAGGATCACTACTGGAAAAAAGCAAACGGTCACAAAAGGAAAAAAGAAAATGCAGAAAAGACTACTTCTTCTTCTACATGTGTATGACTGATATTGCCTTGCCAGGTGCTTACTCTGTCACCTGGAAAAATGCTCTACCGCGACATCAGATGCATGTGTTCTGCAAATGGGAATCTGGAATGTAATTGCAAGAAAACCAAAAGCTTCAGCTTTAAGTCCACAGATGACCACGCAGAAGACCTAACACACAGCACACCAGAAGAAAAGCAGTGGCATACTCCAGAGGTTGTGGGTAAATGGTGTGCCCTGCTGTGGGCCACATCTACCCAGGGATCATCCAAGAGGTGAATGAGGCCCACTGCCAGGTGAAATGTATGCACAAAGTGCGGGAAAACCGCTTTTTCTGGTCGCTGAGGGAGGATGTCCACTGGTATCCCTTTGAGGATATGCTGACCATCATTCCACCACCACAAAATGTTACCTCACGCCACCTGACCATCGCAGAAGACCAATGGAACACTCTGGTCAGCCATGAAAAGTAAAGTGGAATATTAGAAGACCGATGTTCTATAGCAGATGACAAGCTTTAAGCTAAGTGTTAGAGTGAAATGTTTTTAGCTCAGTGTTAGAGTGAATATGTTGATAGGCTAAGGCAGCCAGCCATCAAAGGTTTAAAAGCAATGTTCTGAACCAAAGGGCAAGTTTCAGCAAAGTTTATTTAATTATTATTATTTCTTCTATTTTTGGATGTTACTTGAGGAAAAGTGTGACATAAGGTATTAAAAGTTATGCAAAGAACACTTTGTCTTGGGCATTTGTCACTTTTATATGATCTATAATCAAAAATAATGTAGCTAGTCATCCATCTTATTTTATGCAACCCTGTTAGCCTAATTTCAACCCTGTTACCATATCATTTTAATTGAAAATAAACCAAAATTACTTTCTCAGCTCAAAAGGTTTGACCCATTTTCCTTTAAAGAGTATATGCAATCATATGCAATATGTGTTAGAGAAAATATTGTACAATAAATACTGAAATTGGTAAAGGGAAACATGCCATTATTGAAAAGTTGGGTAAGAAAGCTGTTAAAATTAATTTAAATAAAGTCATATGTGAAAACAAATGGTTATTCAGAGGGAACGTTACTTTGTTTACTTAATGGAAAGGAAATTATATATCTGAAATCAATATGTACTTTTTTCAGGTTGCTCAGTGTTGTAACAGGGTTGAACCAAGTATTGTAAACACCAAATAAATCATGTAATAAAAATTGTACCATTGATCTGTAAGCTGAGCTAATCAAGCCTTTAATTTCAGTTTCTAGTATGAATCTTCAGTTGCGGGTATCATTGTGATAGTTCCTTAGTCTATTGTTGTCTAAACATCTTAAGTCTTCGTTGCTCGTTAGTCTAGGCTTGATAATCTAATTCAGATTCGCTACTATTTGATCAAGGTTCAATGATTATTCCGTTCATTACAAACTCAATGAATGGATTTAGTAAGGAATTAGTTATTTTTACAGTTCAGTAAATTATGCTTTATTCATTTATTGATACCAGCATTATATAGCGAATTATCTTGTTCTATGATTTTACTAATTTAATTAGTCTGTATGGGCTAGTGTAGTACCTTACTTCTATGAGCCATGAACCGTATTGCATTCGACTAGCTTAGTGATAGCTTATATGGTGCGAAGTATTTGCCACTTTGGATACTCTTGGGCAGGTACGCAGAAGATGATAATGTTTACAGTTTCAGACAGTTACAGGAGTGTTCGGTTTTATGAACCAAGCTAAATTATCTATTGATCATAGCTATAGCTTCCTTATCCAGGTTGTGTTTTGTGAATCACCTTGGTTGCGTTGTAATTCTGTCTGTGTGCTTGTATTTCATTTGTTTTAAATTTGAGATTTGTATTTTAATAAGCATGTTGATATTCTTATGTTCGTCAACTAACTTAATTTGATTAGTAAAAGTGACAATAAGGTAGGTTATTAACTTTCATACAGTGGAATTCTGTCATTAACTAGATCCCTCTTGTCCAGTCAATTCATCCTAGGATAATATGTCGCTTTTACGGGATGGTAGTCACTGATGTAGAGTGCTGTGGTTTAAGATCTATTTATATTTGATATTGAAGACTTAATTTGAAGTTGTTGCACTTTAGAATGTATGTTCTTTGGTTGCACTATAGTGCTTATCAAATGATACACAGATGCAAAGTCTTTTGCTTCCAAGTAATAAAACACTTAAGTGAGTTTATCCACTAATGAATTTTAATATTATTCATTAATTTGTGATGAAATTGTAAATTGTTTAATATAAAGATTTATTTAATGCTTTATCAAGAAACAAGTATTTAATTTAACTTTCTGCATGTCTTAAAATTTAAGCTTTCAAAACGTTCTGTTAAGGTTAGATACCCATGTTCATAAGCTGACATAACCTAATCATTTAAGCTCAGTTTAATTTTCCACAAAAATTAATTTATAGAAGTTCTAGCTTTAACCGGCATTCATTAAAATTTATAACCAGAGATATTGAGACAGTTTGAAGAATATCATAAATGCTTATAATGTACACATAATGTTGTCCATTAATTAGTTTAGTACACTTAAAATTTGTTCAAGCAGCGAGTGGTAAAGCTTTTAAAATATTCTGCTAAATTATCTAGCTGTCTCATTTACAAAAATTTATTGGTACAGATATGGCAAATTTGTTCCTGTCAAAGTAAATTTTGAACATTGAAATGACGACTAATCAACATGTAAGTGCTTGCCATCTGAAAGTCTGTATGAAGCCAGAATTTAACAATTGGAAAGTGAGTTATCAATTCAATTACTGGAAGAGTTAATGGGAAACATTCATGGACAGTTCTATAAAAAGATAAGATATGGAGGATATTATGAACAATAATATATTTACAATATGTTGGTAAGAATGAGATTTACATTTAGATAAATTTTATGTTGATAGATCTTTGAAAAGAATGTTTGCTATTGTAATTTGATAATAAGTTTCAACTATGTAGCTTCAATGATTACTTTCCATTATTTGTGAAGTGCTACTTGAAAAATCTGCAGTCACAATGTCATGCGATTCATGAGATTTCTAGAATCATAATTGTAACATGAAGACTCATATGTTGAATTGTGAATGATAATGTCTGAATATTCTGGTCAAAAGATACCTAGCTGGCTCGTTCATTGGTTGTCTGAAACTGAACATATCATTTGGGGAGCCCAAAGCTTCGATTAGCATTACAGTAAATGCTAAATTGCAATTTTGTTAAGTTTAGTACAAAAAGAATTCTCAGCTTTCTCATTTCAGCCTGTATCTGCGTGGGTTGTTTATTTCCATCAAAAGTCTGCAGCTGTTTTCTCCTTTGGCTTAACTTCAAGAGAGCGTCCTTTATCTTAAGGTACCAGGCAACTGAGACTTTGAGCCTCCTCCAGTCTGAGAAATATGTAATTAGCTGATCAGTTGCATTAGATGGACCTGTGACAATTACAGCGTTCACAGTGATGTCTTTCTTAACTTCCGGATCATCCACTGGAATGCTTGTCTCCGTAATACTTTCTGGCCAGTACCTTTCTGATTTCCAAAGAAAGCTAGGGCCTTCAATCCACCTGCTGCCAGTCAGTAAGTCATCAACTTTCCTGCCTCTGGATGCATCGTCTGCTGGGTTATCCTTTGTATTTACATATCTCCATTGTGACACCTTTGTAGCATCTCTGATGGTTGTCACTCTGTTTGCCACGAAAGTATGAAAGCGTCTGTCCTCGTTCCCTATGTACTTTAACACCGAGGTGCTATCTGTCCAGAAAAATGAGTCTTTCAACTGCAACTGCAGCTCTGCTCTTAACATTTTGTCAACCTGAACAGCAAGAACAGCAGCAGTAAGCTCCAGACGTGGAATGGTGACTGGCTTTAGTGGTGTAACTCTTGCTTTTCCAAGCAGGAATGCTACATGGATGTCATGTCTGTTATTCTCCAACCTTACATAACTAACAGTACCATATCCTCCTTCACTTGCGTCCGAAAAGTGATGCAGCTGGACCAGTGAGGGCTGTCCAAACTCCTTTGGTTTAATACACCGCTTGATCTTCAACTCTGACAGCCTGCTTAGTTCCTCAAGCCACTTCATCCACTGTTGCAGTATGTCACAATGTAAGCCGTCATCCCATCCAGACTTTCTTCTGCAAAGCTCCTGCAGCAAGACTTTACCAGACAAAGTGACTGGTGCTATAAATCCTAAAGGATCGTACACTGAACTAAGCATAGACAGCATGCCACGTCTAGTATAAGGACCTTGTTTCCCCAGCATTCTGAACTGAAATGCATCACTCTCGATGCACCACTGAAGACCAAGGGCTTTCTCCAAAGGAAGGTGATCTCTATCCAAATCCAGTTCATTTAAGTCCTTGGCTCTGTGTTCCTCTGGAACTGATCTGAGCACCTCCGACTGTTGCTGACCCACTTAGTCAGATTAAATCCTCCTCTTTGACAGATAGCTGTAAGATCTTTAATCAACTGAACTGCTTCTTCCTCTGAGGAAGTGCTCTTCAGACAGTCGTCAACGTAGAAGTTTTGCTTCACCGTCTGAACGACGTCACCAGAGAACAATGACTGACTGTCCTCTGCTGTCTTCCTGAGTGCATAGCAAGCACAGCTCAGTGATGAAACCGCCCCAAACAGATGTACAGTCATCCAGTACTCTGCAACTTCTTGACTCAGGTCACCCTCTGGCCACCATAAGAAACGAAGGAAGGTTTTGTCCATTTCTGCAACCCGGACCTGATAGAACATCTGCTGTATGTCTCCCATCAAAGCTACAGGCTCCTGTCTGAACCTTGTAAGCACCCCAAGCAGACTGCTTGTCAGGTTGGGACCCTGCAAGAGTTCGTGGTTCAATGATCTTCCCTTAAATGTTGCCCCGCAGTCAAACACTACTCATAAAGTATTCTTCCTAGGATGATAGACCCCGTGATGGGGATATACCAAACTGTTCCTTCTTCTCCGTCAAACAGATGCTGAGGTATTTTCTCTGCATAACCTTTACTAATGATGTCAGTGAAGAAGCTCGTGTACTCCTGATGAAACCGCTCATCTCTCTCAAACCTTCTCTTAAGGCCCAAAATCCTTTGCTTGGCCACGGACAGATTATTAGGAAGAGTAAGATGCTCTTTCCTAAAAGGCATTTTCAGGCTGTAATGCCCATCGACCAGCCTTACAGAATGGCTGACGATTTCCATAAACTTCATGTCTTCTCTTGACATTTGTCCCTCCTCCATTTTCCTGTCGTTGAAGTCATGATTATACTGAGCAGCCAGCATTTCCTCCAATTTATGCACGCCGATTCTGTTGGCCATGATGGAGGGAAGCTCTGCATCCTTGGTGCCACCGTTTCCATTCAGTGGACCATTTACCGACCATCCAAGAACAGTTCTAACAGCATATGGGCCATTCCCGCAGCTGTTAATGACCTCCCATGGCTCCAATAGCCTGGGAGCATTGGCTCCAATCAACAGATCAACGCTTGCCTGAATACTTGGAATATGTACGTTTGCCAAGTATGGCCATCTATCCAGCTCTTCCTGTGTCACTATGTCTTCAGCAGTCACTGGCATCTTCTCCTGTGTGAGAACATCAGGAAGCATATAGAAATCACTGCCGTCGAGACCAGCAACCTCCAAACCAGTTAAGGAGTAAACAACTTTCACTGACTCCTGCCCCATTGTGCGTAGCAGGAAGCTAGTTCTTTTACCCGTAGCATTCAGCTTCTTCATGAGACGTTCAGAACAGAAAGTACCAGAACTGCCTGGATCCAAGAATGCATATGTTGTTTCAATATGATTTCCCTTTGAAACTTTCACCTTTACAGGAAGAATGGATAAAGCACACTGGTCCCTACTGACCCCTGTTTGTCCACAAGTTGTAACTGTGGGCTGTTCATTAGATGTTACTTTTCCTTGCTCCAAAGCTGCATGCCTTTTTATATGAAGCAAAGTAGGGTGAGTTTGTCCACAGATTTTGCATGTCAGACGCCTCTTACAGTCACGGCTCACGTGACCCACACATAAACATGCAAAACAAACTCCCTTTTCCCGCAGAAACTGAACTTTCTGCTTATGCTTCTTTGCATTGAGCTCCTTACACTCGTCCAATGTGTGCCTCTGAGCACAACAGAGACAGCCAGCGTCTCTACTGTCCTTTGGATCATCTCTTCTTTCAGCCCCATTTATAGATGTTACTGTGGTGGCGACAATGCTTTCCTTTATTCTATCTCTGGGCTTAGATTTGAACTTGGTGAAAGCCTTTGGTCCAATAGCACCTAAACCAGGGTCCTGAATGTTGCCAAACAGAGGGTCAGAAAGAATTCTGGCATGGCGTTCAATGAATAATACTAAGTCCTTGATGTGAGCTCTGTCATCTGTTCTTTCCATTATTTCATGACCTTTAGTTCTCCATTGGTCTCTCATCTTGAATGGTAATTTAGAAATGATAGTCCTCATGTTCACTGGCATGTCCAACTCTTGCAAATACTGGAGCTCCTCCATTGCATTACAGCATCCCATAAAAAAAAGAGAATAAGCCTGGAGTGCCTTTGCCTCCTCAGATTTAATTGACTCCCAGGCCAATGCCTTCTCCATATAAGCAGTGGCGATTTTGTGCTGGTTGCCGAAATGCTCCTGCAAGAGACCTTTTGCCACTGCATAGCCACTCACAGGTTCCATATGCTGGCAGCTACGTACCAGCTCTTGTGGCTGGCCCTTAGTAAATTGCTCCAGATAAAAAAGACAATCTGCTTTGCTTGCCTTTCCTTCCACGCCATGCTCAAATGCCTTAACAAATGCTCGGTATTTAAAAGGATCTCCTTCAAAGATAGGAATGTCTCTTGGTGGCAAAGACAGAGAATGCTGCTGCTGCACCAGTGCTGCTGTTATTTCATTTTGCCTGTGCATGACATTGAGAATGTCTCCATGAGTATTTTGGCTGATTGACCGTTGAATGTCAATATATTGCTTTGATTCGTCATCTGGCTGAGCGGCCGTGAGTTGACATTGCATGTGCTGTGGTTCTGCTGATATGCTTGGGAGATGAGAAGTGCTTTTAGCAGCTTGCCAATCTTGCACATCTTGCTTTGGCACATCCACAGATGTTAGTCTGTCAGGTGGTATTTATGATTCAGCTAAATAGCTTGGTTGTGGAGGCCTCCATACAGACTTGAACTCTTTTGCTGTGGGGTTTAAGGCAATGTCGTGTTCCTTTTCCCTTTTTTTCCTTTCGTAGTATGAATTCATGCCATTTGAGCCTTCACAAGAGCTGTTAGTCTCACGAGTCTGTAATACTGCCAACTTAGCATTAAATGCAGCAAGCTCTGTTTCCAAATCAAGCTCCTCTCTTTTCCTCCTCAGTTGTTGTTCCTGGTCCTCCAAAGCATGTTTTGCCTTTAATGCTGCCTGCCGTGCAAGAAGTGCTGCTCTATCAGCTTCAGCTTTTATACGTGCAGAGGATGTTGTACTTAACTTTCCACTGTGGTAGCTCTTTTGACTTGAACGTTTGCTACCAACATTAGAAATACTGTCGTCAGGATGAATATTATCCTCCACATTACCATTATGATTTCCATGAGCAGTGAAAGCATCATGGTACAAAACCCACTTTTTTGCATCAGCAATACACTCGTTATTATTTAACATTTTTTGCTTTAAACCACGTTTCATGCTTCACCTTTTCATCACATGGCAGTAAAACCAACAAGGAATCATGCCAGAATGTTGCTTCTTTACAAACCCTTATCAACTCATCTAGTGCATTTTGTACCTCTGTTTTGTCACCATTCACCATTAAACCTTGCATTGTTTTTCTTATAACACTTGCTTTGTTTAGCCTAGATTTTCTTTCATTTTGTAAACTCTCTAATTTACCAGCAAATGCCTTTGCAGTAAGTTTAACCACCCGTTTTCCAGTCTGTCTTTCACCACCGCCAGTCACACTGCTGGCCCTTGTAGCAACAAACGCAACATTAGCGTCGCCCGTTCCCATGGCAACGTCCGAAGCGGCGTTGTGCGACATGGTAAACGAAAAAGAGTCACAAAATCAGTCCAGCGTTTCTTGCACAATATAGTCGAGTCAGCGCGAAGTCAACGCAAAGTCAACAGTCATTCACTTCCCCAACCAATGCATTGGATTTGTGCGTGCACGCAAGTAAATGGCCATAAACAGTGTAGCGCTACACATACCTCCCATAAACGTTGCGTTGGGCACCGTGTGATAATAATGCGAAGCTCCAAAGCTGTTTCCTTAAGCCGCAGCGCAGCTCCAGAATCTGGTCCTTGGATGAGCCCCGACGCGACAGAAGATCCTGGCAGCTCTCCTTCTCCTTCCGCAACCTGTAGACACCTCCAGCGTAGCAGAAGTCCTGGCAACCTCCCGATCCTCCATCAGCCCGCACGCGTCCTTCGTCCTTTCACAATGTCCGAAACTGCAGCTACCGCCGGCTCTCCATGTCCATATCGCCTCCGTCACATAGCAAATGTGCCGGAGTGTTCTCCATCCAGTTCGAAATGGCAAGGTTCTTGACTAATGTTGGAGCTCGGTCTGATACCGAGACGCCAAGGTGTAAAGACTCCCGGGAGTGGCTTGGATGACACGCTACTGTTCCCATTACCGTCTGCTTTACGTCGTATGAATGAAGAGTCTATTGCTCGTCTTACTGTGCCACATTGTCAATTTATTTTCCAGTTTGATCACATTTACTGGCATCTTCATCACACAAAGAAATTCAAACCAGCCGCCATAGCGGTCAAGAACCTTATGCCCTTCCGGGGTCAAACACGCCCAGTGAGGTGAGCTAACAGCCCTAAATACCTGTTGCTGTGGCAGCACACCAGCGACACCTACTGGCACACAAAAGCCACCACACCAAGTGCCCACCAAAGTAATTTATGACCATTTGCAAATGGCTCTTACACCTACAATCAATAAATTATCAATTATTCTACATCATGACAGGACGCTAATATTTTAACCAGCACAACTTTTCTAGTCTTAGCATCTATTTAGCGGACCTTACAGACCAATTGCATGCGAGTTAAGCCACCCCCACGTGACGCTGCTCAGCCAATCAAATTTGAGAGTGAAAGCGCAACTCTGAATACAGAGATGAGAGAGATCAGAGGTGAGTGACAGGTGGAGAGTGAAGTTAGCGATACAAGGAGATGCCATTTATAGACAAGTGAGCCGGAGACAGGAAGAGAAGACAGAGAGGCGAGTGAGCGGGAGACAGGGAGAGAAGACAGAGAGGCGAGTTATACTTAACAAATTAAGTGACAATAAATATTTTTGAATTGTACTTTGTTTAAGTCAGCTGCAGATGTTGATACAACTATGAGGCTACTCCTATATATGTATATGTATATGTATATACGTATATACGTATATACATACACACACACACACACACACACACATACATACATATACAGTACATATCACTAATTCATAATGTTTGACATTATGTTGTTCCGGACCTTCGCTTTAAAGAAATTTTCTCTCACTGGACCTCTTAAAATTTTAGTTGAATACCCCTGCACTACAACAATAATAAGACCATCTGCACTGCTCAGAGACATCCATCTGCCAGTGTCTCAAACCAAGAAGGAAATGAAATCTGGTCTATGATCATGTCTCTGTCTTCTAAAATATCCATGATCAATAATTTGTTGTGTCTGATACCAAAAGTGATATCAAATGGAGAAGACAAATGATGAAATCTTTCCTCCATGTCACCTCCCTGCTCTGTATAATTCCAAGATAAGGACTCCAGGTCCTTTGTCTCTTTGCTGAATGAACAGAATAATCAAAGCATCTGTGTATGAGAGTCATGTAATGTCCATGTTTGCATGCTGAAAGAGAACATGCTGGTCTGACCCCCTCTTCCTTTCAGGGTGGAGCCTGGTGGAGTCCGATGGTTGAGACCAGGTCTGAGGAAGTGTATGTGTGGTTTTCATTTGATTTCTGAAAACAAAGCAGCTCACATTCAACCATCTTCAAAGTGTCAATCAATGGTCAGGTGATAGATCAATAACTGCAGCTGTGTTGTGTCGTCTTCTCTCCATCAGATTTCTGTGAACTCACCATCGACACAAACACAGTAAACGGAAACCTCAAACTGTCTGACAACAACAGGAAGGTGACACACGTGGAAGAGGATCAGTCATATCCTCATCATCCAGACAGATTTGACTACTGGCCTCAGCTGCTGTGTAGTAATGGTCTGACTGGTCGCTGTTACTGGGAGGTCGAGTGGAGAGGAGGAGTTCATATATCAGTGAGTTACAGAGGAATCAGAAGGAAAGGAGACAAAGAAAACTGTCTGTTTGGAGAGAATGATCAGTCCTGGAGTCTGTTCTTCTCTGATGGTGGTTACTCTGTTTGGCACAATAAAACAATGACATCTGTCTCCTCCTCCTCCTCCTCCTCTTCATCATCTTCATCATCTTCCTCTTTCTCTGACAGAGTAGCAGTGTATGTGGACTGTCCTGCTGGATCTCTGTCCTTCTACAGAGTCTCCTCTGACTCACTGATCCACCTTTACACCTTCAACACCACATTCACTGAACCTCTGTATCCTGGGTTCAGGTTCTGGTGGTCTGGTTCCTCAGTGTCTCTGTGTAGAGTGTAACAGAGAGAGTCTCCTACTGTTAGAGAAACCCTCTCACTGTTGAAGAGATAGTTCAGTCTGTACATGTCTCTTTCACGCACACACACCTTTTCACATTCATGTATTAAAGCAGTTTATTTGTTAAATTCTTCTAAATGATTCCTTGTAAACTTCTTCCTCTTCCAGTCCTTTAAAGATGGAAGCTACGATTATTACAGGAGAAAAATGTTGCTGACTTTTACTTTTTTAAGATTCTAATCATGATCTTGTCCTTTCACATTAAAAGCATCTTTGTGAACATCAGTGTTTTTCTCTGAATCTTGGGACAACTGAGCTGATTCAGTTCAAACTAAAATGCTGCCACAGTTTATCTGAAAGATCTGAGAAAAAAACAAAGAAAGAAACTTGTGTTTAATTTGTGTTAAAGTGAATTGGATGAATAATATAAAGAGATCAGTGGGGTGTCTTGCACTGTAGACTCTGAGCTGGACCACAGAGGAGCTTTATTCATCCTTGTTGGTGTTTACATTCCACGCAGGCTGACGTGCAGGAGGCCCAGTGCAAGCTTGTTGACCAGATTCTGCATGTGGAGCTAACTAGTGTGGACTAGTTATTGTCCTCTGTGACTTTAACAAAGGTAACCTCAGCCACGAACTCCCCAAATACAGACAATTTATTAAATGCCCGACCAGAGAGGAGAACACTCTGGATAACTGTTATACCACTGTCAGTAACACCTACCATGCTGTCCCTCGCGCTGCACTGGGTCACTTTAACTACGCCATGGTCCACCTGATTCCTGCATACAGGCCGAAATTAAAGCTCTGTAAACCTGGTGTGAGGACGTCAAAGCAGTGGAGCAGTGAAGCTGTGGAAGATCTTCAGACATGTTTAGACTGTACTGATTGGGATGTTTTCAGGACTGCTACCACTAGTCTGGATGAGTACACAGAGGCTGTGACAGCATACATCAGCTTCTGTATGGACTGCTGTATCCCATCACGCACCAGGGTGAGTTATAACAATGACAAACCCTGGTTCACAGCCAAACACAGACAGCTGAGGTTGGAGAAGGAAAGGGCGTTCAGGAGTGGGGACAGAGATATGTTTAAAGTGGCAAAGTACAGGTTTTGCAAGGAGGTGAGAGAAGCTAAACGACTGTACTCTGAGAAGCTTCAACACCAGCTCTCAGCCAATGACTCTGCCTCTGGCAGATCAGCAACTTCAAGCCTAAAGCCCCCCACTCTGCCAAAGACTCACACCTCACCAACAGACTGAACGAGTTTTACTGTCGCTTTGACAAGGACAGGACCGCTTCAAGGCAGCCGGTCCTGACTCTGTCACTCCTTCCACCCTGAAGCACTGTGCTGATCAACTGTCTCCAGTGTTCACTGACTTCTTCAACTCTTCACTACCAGCACGTGCCAGCCTACTTCAAGACCTCCACCTTCATCCCCATCCCCAAGAAACCGAGGATCACAGGACTTAATGACTACAGACCCGTTCCCTGACCTCTGTAGTCATGAAGACATTTGAGTGCCTCGCCCTGACCCACTTCAAGGCCATCACCTACCCACTTCTGGATCCCCTGCATTTCGCCTACAGAGCCAACAGGTCTGTGGACGATGCAGTAAACTTCGAGTGCACCTCCAGTCACCAGTCTGTCAAACTGCTAAAGTTTGCAGATGACACCACCCTTATTGGTCTCATCTCCAATGGGAATGAGTCTACATACAGGTGGGAGATTGACCCTCTGGTGACCTGGTGCTCCAAAAACAACCTGGAGCTGAACACGGCGAGGGCAGTGGAGATGGTTGTAGACCCAGCCCCTCCTGCCCCCATCATCCTGAGTGACTCCCCAGTCAACAAGGTGGAGTCCTTCACCTTCTTGGGAACCCTCATCACCGATGACCTCAAGTGGAAGCTGAACATCAGCTCCCTCACCAAAAAAGCCCACCAGAGATTGTACTTCCTCCAGCAACTGAAGAAGTTCAACCTGCCACTGCCAAGGACAAAGGAAAGCTGCAGCGTATCATCCACGTTGCTGAGAAGGTGATCGGCTGCAATCTGCCATCTCTCCTTGCCCCTTCAAGGTTCTCGCCCGGCTGGACTTTGGTGCAGGTGACACTGGAGTCAGCTATCAGGTTTTGGACAAGCTCAACCCAGGGTCATTCACTACAATCGTCTCAAGCCTTATCGCTCTTCGTGGTCTTCTGCACGACCTTCACCTCCAGCTTCAGGATCCGCTCCTGCACCACACCTTTCACAGAGAGCAGGGCCGCCACCCCTAACAGCACACTTGGGCTCTAGGCCTTATGTGCATCAGGATGCACCTCCTGCAGTTGTAGCAGCACCGGAGGACCCTCCACTACTGTGCCTGTCCAACAGAGGAACACTTCTACGACAGTGAGCACTGAGCGACCAACTGTTGTGGTTCAACATTCAGTAGACCAACGGACCAGGTCAGGACGCCTTGTACAGCCTCCAGATCGTTACAGACCTGCTCCTTGAGAGTAAAGGAAACTGGACATGAGCTAAACATTTACACTGTCCTGCTAATGTTTACTGATGAGGTTTTACTGTTATGCCTATTATGTCCCTACTGTTTCCTGTTTTAGAAGCGAGGACGTTTCTTATGTGAGGAGGGAAGTAGTGTAAGAGGTAAATTCAGTTCAGCCACACCCCAGCTGGTTTAGGTTGTGTGGAATGTTGTGAGTGCAGTATTTGCTGCATTCTCTTTATGTTCATTGTTAGAGTGAGGCTTTTGTTGTGAAAATCAGAGAGAGAAAGTTCCGGAAGTGAGAGAAAAAAGAGACAGGAAGTGTATTCTGGGAGGGAGTTGTTATGATTTTGGGCAGACTAAAAAGTTATGGGAAAGACCTCCAGTGTCTGCATATTCATTTATGAACCCGCTTTCCTCTATAGCTCTGCTCTAGAGGTACATAGTGTGCATGCAAAGCAATGCATCACTAATAAAGCTAATGCAAGATCTGTGGAAACCCTGCCATATTGTTAGGAGGCAGCTCTGCTGTCTCTCTGTGTCCATGCCCTTGTCGATACAGCTTCCCTGTGTTCGTTCCCGTACCTGTGCCATGCATTTTTTCCCACCTCATGGACTTACCTCAGTTTCCTCTGTTTTCATGTAAGAACATTTTGTATTTTCATTTGGTTTTGTTTCTGAGTATTTTTCACCTGCATGGATGATTTTTGGTTATTTGAGTTTTGTTTCCCGGCCCTGGACACTTCCAGTGATTTTTGGTTTATTATAAGACTTTTAGTTCACTCCTTTTGCTTGTCTTTGGGTTTTTGCTTTTGGGTCCTGGCCTGATTCCTAGTCTCAGCATAACAGAACGATCTGGCCAAAAACATGGACCCAGCAGACGCGGGAAAACTCCAGTAGGCGGTTTACAGCCAGGGAATAATCATCGGCCACCATCATCAAATTCCTCAGGACCTACAAGAGCAACAATGTTCCTCGGACATCAAGTAATGCAGATTAGCCATGTCATGGATTCCCTCGCTAAGCAGTTCGTTCCGCCATCACCATACAGAGGAAGCTAGCTCCATGGTATGATTCACAAATACATACTTTAAAGCAGATATCACGAAAGCTGGAAAGGAAGTGGTCATCCACTAATTTAGAGGAATTCCACCTAGCCTGGAAAGACAGCTTCATAATGTATAAAAAAGCCCTTCGTAAGGCAAGAACTGCCTATTATTCATCATTAATAGAGGAAAACAAGAACAACCCTAGGCTTCTTTTCGGCACCGTAGCCAGGCTGCAACTGAAGTTTTGGCAAACTATAGACCTATATCCAATCTCCCCTTTAATTCTAAAATTCTTGAAAAGGCTGTTGCAACTCAGTTCACCTTCTCAATGCATCAGACAATGGACTTGTCTCTATAACTGTCCTGCTAGATCTTAGTGCTGCATTTGACACTATTGATCATAGTATCCTATTGGAAATATTGGAACATGTTATTGGGATTAAAGGAACAGCACTAGGCTGGTTTAAATCATATCTATCAGATAGATACCAGTTTGTTCATGTTAATGATGATTCCTCCATTTATACCAGAGTTAGTCATGGAGTTCCACAGGGCTCTGTGCTTGGACCGATATTGTTCACCTTATACATGCTTCCCCTAGGCAATATTATCAGGAAGCATGGAATAAATTTCCATTGCTATGCGGATAACACTCAGCTATATTTATCTATGAAGCCAGACGAAACAGATCAGTTAGCCATACTTCAAGCATGTCTTAAAGACATATAGCCTGGATGACCTGTAACTTTCTTCTTCTGAATTCAGACAAAACTGAGGTTTTAGCCTCCTATGAGGAACCTTGGAGTTATTTAGGAACATTCTGTCTCAGAGTGATGCTGAAAAACTAGTCCATGCATTTGTTACTTCTAGGCTGGACTACTGTAATCCCCTATTATCAGAATGTACAGTTAACTCTCTAAAAAGCATTCAGCTGATCCAAAATGCTGCAGCGAGAGTACTGACTGGAATTAGCAAGAGAGATCATCTTACTCCTGTACTAACTTCTCTCCATTGGCTTCCTGTAAAATCCAGAATTGATTCTAAAATCCTTCTCCTTACATATAAGGCCCTCAATGGCCAGGCTCCTTCATATCTCAAAGAGCTGATAGTACCATACACACAGAGAAATGGGGGTATCATTTCTGTACCTAAAAGGTACTTCTGCCATTAAAGTTCCCTGCAAAGTACAGAAATTGTCCTTAAGGTGATTATTGTGGACCTTTATTTAATTTTAGAGGTACAAAGTCAAAGCTGACAGGAAATGGTACATAATTGTACTTTTAATAAACAAAGGTACCAGTAGGGTTCAGTAGTCCCGCCTTTTGCCCAGACTGAAAAGGGCCTTGAAAATAGAACATGGCGGATAGTTTTCCAGTTTTGTCGAGCCTCACTACTGATGAACTAATAAAAAAAATAACTGAAGCTGGAATTCAAATTAACGAAGAAGAAGCGAGAAGATTTAGGGGTAAGTAACCAAACCTATTATTTCTGTTCATGACATTTTTGCTAGCTAGCAAACTCTGACTGGCCTATAGCTAGGAGTACATTAATTTAAAATGGTTCGCTAATGCCACCTAGCCTCTCATATTCTTTTGGTGGATAGGCAGCCGCTTGTCAGCAGTTTTTGAGTATTAGTGTTTTAGTGAAATATCACGGTCATTTTCATAGTTTCAATGTTCAGTAGTTTTTCTAATGAGGGGCTCTCTTCGCGGTGTACTGACGCGCCCATTAAGCCCCTGTAGACGTCATTAGCACAACCCGTTTTCCTAACGGTTGGTTGCGACATCACCCTAGAAACTTCACTTGAACTAGAGCGGAGCTAGGTATTTGTCTTGTTCAGATTTCGATTTAGTGTCCAGTCTTTACGGGGCTCAAGTTGATCAAACGGCTGACCATGTAAGTGATTTATGTTTTTTACCGTGTTCTCTTACAGTAACTTCAACGTACTGTATTGGTAATTTGTTACGGATATTAGGTTAAGTTTATCAAACAAGCATTCATCAAATTAGGCGGACTTCTGCCATTTACGGTTGGATATAGCGTTTCTTATCCTGTGTCTTGCATACGTTTTTTCGCATGCACAATGTGATCGAAGCTCTGTGTGTGTGTCTGTCTGTCTGTCTCTCTCTCTCTGTGCGTTCGTGTGCATGTGTGTCGTATCTTAGACAACGATGTGGATGGAGAGACGCGGTGGATTGTGGCCTGACAGAAGCCATGGTTGGATACCTCTTCGATGGTTCGTTCAAAAGCAACTTAAATTTCAACAGTTTGTGCGACAGTACAAGGAAGGTGAGGTCGTTGTTACACTAGAACCAGTACCGTGGAAGTCTACTGTCAGTCTACAGCACAGCCCCAGCCTCTGCCTTCCATTGATCCAAGGTAAGTGTATATCCCTTTAGGCTTAACAGGCCGTCGTGGTTCAATCTCACTACTGCCTGGATGAGTTAGCTATTGCTGCTGCTGTGTTTTTTAAGGAAATTTTCGTATTTAAAATTTATATAATTTTTGTAATATTTTTATGGTTCTGGTTTAAAAAAAATTGTATAAAGATATGGTGACATTCAAGTTGCGGTCACACTAATGTAATCTTATTGCATTGCAGTGGAGAAGCAACTCAAGAAAAAAAATACCTCTTGTGACTGTCATTCCAACCTTTCCAAAAGATGTCCAAATTAAACTGGATGCTAAAGAACCATGTCACAAAGTTCCAAAACTACGCAACAAAATTATCAGTGTTGTACGAAATGATGGCAGAACACACCCTGTAAGTAATTGTTCTTCACCATCTCTATATTGCATCTGTGCAGTTTGTGGTCTGCATAGATTGTGAAATTGTCTTTAATCAAAATGCAGAAGTATGTTTAGAGTTTGTTCTGCCTTTGTGCCTAGGTATCCAACCAATGCAGAGTACATTCAAGTTGCCAAGGCTTTGATCCTTAAATACCCTTTCCTGAGAGATATGGAGGGAATGGCTATGTAAGTTGCATTTTTCCTCTTTTGTGTATTATTTAATATATTATCACACATAAACTCAATATATGCATAGATACGGTTACTTAGACTTTTACACATTTCCTGAATATGCCTAATAAAAAAATGTTTACTTTTTACCAGCACACTTGGCACATGTCTCTAAAGCGAAAATTTAAAGCAGAACGTGCACCACTTGTTAGTGACAGTGAAGTCAGAAAGCTGAAGGAGAAGTTTGGCCACAAAAATCAGTTTAAAGCTACCAATGCATCAGCAAGTGTGTGTAAGTAAGCCAGCTAATCTGACATTTGTAAGTACATTTCCATATACATAATTTATCTTCAAGGAGAGTGGAATACAAAAGATTTAAATGTCTGTAATATCTGTATTACATTGTCTTCCAATGGCTGTACATTTAGTTTCACATTGTTGTTTCAGTGGATACTTTTAGTCAGAACACCTTGGATGCAATGAGCGTGTAGGCTAACAGCATTTTCTGTCTCTCACACTATCTGAGCATTATCTTTCTCTACCCTTAAGCCAAAGGAAATTTATGCTGGTGAAGATTCAACAACTGTTGAGGCCCATGTGAGCGTGCTACAAAGTGAGTATCGGAAGATGCATCCAGACATGTCCACAGT
Source organism: Toxotes chatareus (assembly GCA_016801885.1). Lineage (NCBI taxonomy): Eukaryota > Metazoa > Chordata > Actinopteri > Toxotidae > Toxotes > Toxotes chatareus. The sequence goes on from JAFBJY010001372.1 coordinate 35,187, forward strand.
CAAAGATCGCATGGCACGGACATTCTGTTGGAGACGACGTGAAATTGTGGAAGGAATGCCAGTGGAGGATGTAATCAACAAATACCCTTTTTTAAGGACACCGCCTGGAGTAAGTACAGTCAAAGATTTCTGTATCTGAATAAATAGAGTTAATCTTAAAACACCTGAATGATTTACTGGGAAGTGTTATCAATCACTTGATTTTAACATTATTGGAGATGAGAATTTTTTAAAACTATATTTTAAAAATAGAGTTGTCGTATGTTTGCTTTCAGCAATAGTTTAATTTAAGTAACAATGTTCTCATGTGTGTTCTTCAGCTTTTTGATGAAGTTGACAGAATTCACCCTTCAACAAATGGCTTCTATCATCGCTTCAAGGAGGGCTTTGCCAGTGTTTTGCCAAATGTGCTTAAGATTGCACAGGAAGATCTTCACTGGCAAAGCAGTACACTGATGCAAGACAGGATTCCCTGGCTGAAGATCTACCAGGTAATGCTAATAAATGTGAAACTATATGTACTGCAGATATGTTGGACATTGCGATAAAATGATCATAAATATTTCTGTTCATTCAAGGAATAGACCTGAGGGCTGGGCTCATCCTGTTGCCGTCCGTCTTCCGAGAAAAGACTGAACACTACATCACTTTAGGAGAGGTAGGCCCAAAAGTTTACGACAATTAAGGATTACACAGAAATATACTTAAATCTTGTAATTCTTGTTAGTTCTTCACAAAGCAACTAGTTTTGTTGTTCTGTTATAAGAGGTTTTCTCATCTGTGTTTTTTATGTAGGGAGACCCTGCTACACCCTATCCAACCATTCAAGTGAAGGATCGTGACTGGAAAATGGCAATTACTGGTACAGGATCATGTGTGGTGAAAGTTGATGGAGTCGAAGTGTGTCAGTGCGTACACCTTGATGAAGCCTTCGCAACAGCTTTCAGTATGTATTTTGTTTTCAACATCGCATACCCAACACACTTGAAAAACACTCTGACTTTTCTTCAGCGACGCATTGTCAGTATTGTGGAAAATGGAGACAAGCCCCTGCCAATAACTGTACTGAGAATGATTAACCTTTTGTGCTAGATCATAATGCCTCAACTGCACCAGTGCCCAAAGTGCACTCGAAGGACATTTACTCTAGTGAAGTTAATTCAGCATGTTGGCCTTGTTCATGCACATGAACCAAATTTTAGCATCACCTGTGGTGTAGGTGATTGCCAGTCAGCTTTTTCCCAGTTCCATTCTTTTAGAAAACATGTGTACAGGAAGCACAGATGCTGTGTCTTCCGGTCTTCTGAGTCTAACAATGATGGTCCGAGTGATGAGTCCACAGTAGGGCAACAGCCATTGTACCTGGATGAACAAGATTCTGAGACTGATCTGTGTGCTTCTGATCCACAAACAGTTGAACCAAATTTAGATAAACTACTGGGGACTTCAGAGATAATCTGTTTGGATTCATTCTTAAATGCAGAGAGAAAAATCTTTTACATTTGTCAGTTCAACAAGAGATTACAGATGATGTCAAATTTCTCTTTTGCTTTTTCAAAGAAAACTATGATTTGTTTCCTCTCATCATCTTGAAAAGAGTGGTTTTGATATTTCAAAGTGCCCTGAACTTAAATGATAAATGAACGGCTCATTGGGCCTGATGCCTTCAGTTTTTAGTTTAAGCTCTTAAGGATTTGAAAACACATCTACAAGTTGGGTTTTAATGTTATCTTCACACAAAATATCCTGTTTTGTTGAAGTTCTCTACTAGTTTTTGCATCCAACATTTTGTGTGTAAGCCTAAGAAAACTACTTTCTTTGTATTGTAGCATGTTATGAAATGAATTTTTTGTTTCAGTAATGTAGTAAATTGCTTCCTGATGCATGCAGTTAGGCTTCATGTGATGTTTTTTGTATATTGTGCTGGCATTTAGGAAACGTTGTAACAATACATTCATCAAATACACTGAAAATTGAAAATGTGCACAATTATTTTTATTGTTAATGTAAATTGTTAAATTTTGATCAATAAAGATTTTTGTCTAAATTTACAGGCATGTTTGTGAGTCATGAAGGTACCAATTGGCATGTTGCTCCAGCGGTACCCCATTAGGTACCCATTTGTACCTTTTGAATTGGTACAGTTTTGGACTAGGGCATGAAGGTACATTTTGTCTCCATAGGTACAGAAATGTTCTTTTATAGGTACAGACAAGAAGGTACAAAAAGCTACCTGTTGTCAAGGGTACAATGCTGTACTCTTGTAGGGTACAGCTGGAGCGACAAAGCATTTGTACCTTTTTTAGGTCCATTCCTGTCCCTCAATTTTTTAGTGTGTATTATCCCAACAGATTGCTTCGTTCCCAGAATGCAGGTTTGCTTATGGTTCCCAGAATCACTAAAAGTAGAATGGGAGGCTGAGCCTTTAGCTATCAGGCCCCTCTCCTATGGAACCAACTGCCAGTTTGGGTTCAGGAAGCAGACACACTCTCTAATTTTAAAATTAAGCTCAAAACTTTTTTGTTTGACAAAGCTTATAATTAGTTGTACTTACAGTCTTAGTTATTAGGACTAAACCTATAGTTAGTCACAATTATCTCTATAGACACTGTTAAAGTTAAGGATATAGCCCTTAGTAGGGCTGGCTCAGGCAACTGAACCATCCCTTAGTTATGCTGCTATAGGCCTAGGCTGCTTTGGGACTTCCCATGATCTTCTGCACACTTCTTCTTTTCTCTCGTTCTCTCCTCAGACCCACTCTCACATGTATTAACCTTTATTCCATGTCATTAACTCTGTGTCCTCTCTCTCCTGTAGTCCTGTGTTTGTTTCTCTCTGGTCTCTTTCTCTGTACCTTTCTGCAGGTATCTCTGGCTCAGGAGCTGCATGTTCTCTGTCTGTGGTCTTGGCTCCACCCACCTGCTGCTGTTTATTGTCTACAATGATCCATTTCTAACATGTTTAATGTTCCACTCTGCTACAGATAAATTTTGGATTAATATTCTATGCAGACTGTAATGTAAATAATTACCATTCATGACAGCTTTTTGCTTCTGTGCTCTGTTTCCCATCATAACTGTAATTTGCTGAGCATACATTATCCACTAACTGTTCACTAACTGTAACCTAAATGCTGGCCCTCTAACACTGTCCATTGCCAACCCATTTTTTGTATTATGCTGCATGTTCTTCTCCTCCTCTCCTCCATTCCCAGTTGTCCTATCTTCCTCCTTTCACCCAGCCCGGCCATCAGCAGGAGGGTCCCCATATGAGCCGTGTTCTGCTCAAGTTCTTGTGTTATTAGACAATTTAACAAACACATCCCACTGTGTTTTTTCCAAATGAAATTTTAAATCCAGTCATGAGATTGAACTGGGATGAGGACAAACACAATAACCTTATAACTAATATATTCTTTTACATTTACAGATGTACAGATGACATCAAGTGATGTCTCAATATCAACTGTATTTGCTCATTTTACACCAATACCCCTGAAAGAAAACTATTAATATGAGATAATGGATTTCTGCTTCCTCAGATACAACTGAAGTGAGGTAAACTGTCAGAGGACAGTGAAGCACAGATTCTCACACTAAGTCTATACTGATGTAGTGGCTGAGAAAAGAGGATGAGTCCATGACTGTCACAGGATCTTGAATGTCTGATCAGACCAGGTCAGAGTCAGCAGAGTAAAGTCAGAGCCCCATCATCAGTGTAAAAGAGAACCAGCCCATATGGAAACCTTCAAACAGCCCACAGCCTTCAGTTATTCTGCAGTTATCTGTTAGAGATCATTTGTGTGCAAATATATTTTTCCGCTCAATTCTATGACTGATCTCTTCAAAAGGCTCTAGTTTGCAACCCAGTTAAAACCTCCAGAAAAATAAAAACACTCTAAAAGTGTGTAAATACAGTGTTTTACTGAAAAGAGATGGAGGAGGACGTTATGACAAATGAAGGAACAAACCAAGAGTTTAAACCAGAAGCTGAACAGGATCATCAGGGGTGGAGAAAAGTTCAGCGGCTGATTTTTATCACTCAGCCATGATGCTTCCTACTACACTGTACACTAAGGTCATCAAAAAAGCCAGAAAGCAATGAACCTAAATACTACTAATACACTTCTCTCATCACTGTAGAAACAAAGAATAACAAACCCACTAAATGCTGCTGAAGATAGTCGAGGATCTTTGGCTGAATCTGTTTCCCTTGTTCTTTTTTTCTTCTGAAGGTCATTGGCAGCACTTACCTGAAAGAAAACAGAAAAGAAATCGAAGGTTTCATTGACTTGTGCTTTACTGCATCATTAAAACATTTCTTATCAGCTCTCAAACAATTCACCTTTGTTCATTGTAAAATTGATCACTATTTTGTTTTTGTTTTACTTTTTCAACAGCAAGACGACGCCTTCATCTCCTGCACTGAAACATTTGAATGAGTTATTTGCATCAGACTCTGTAAACCTTCTGCTCCAGTTTAAAATTTCCACATCAATCACACAACAGACATGATGACCTTGACAGCAGCTCATATCCATCTGTGATAGAAACAGCCTCCAGTGCAAATTAGTGTAATATAAATGTTTAAGTAAGAGGACACACACACACACACACACACACACGTTTCACTTTAAGGAGCAACAGGATTTGAACATGTGACATTTCAAACAATAAAAGCTCAGGTCCCTACACAATGTGAAAACAGCTTCAATAACTGAGGTTTATGGATCCAAAGTTTCCTGTAAAGTGACTGATAGAAAATCAGAATCATTGATCCTTCACTGCTTGTTGCTGAAACAGTAACATATTAAAGCCCTCAGGCCTCTGGGAACTGGAACTGAATCATGAACAATAGTGTTTCACTGTCAGTGTGTGTTCGTATTTGAGCTGTTTCATATCCTCCCATTTCTCATCCCTCTGTAGTTAATATGGACGACCTCTGTGTCCCACAATGCCTCCCTCCAACCTCAGTCACTCTATTAGGGAGCAGCTTTGAAGCTGACAGCTTTATTGTGGCTCGTCTGCAGGAGCAGAGATAAAAGATGAGTGAGCACAGACGTCCATCTTTAAGTTGAAGAGCATCTTAACACCTGAGACGGATTTCATCCATTTTACTGTATTGTCTTTCAGTGCTTCCTAAATTTTAACTGTCTCTGGATGTTGTGTTTCAGAAACTCAGAGTTGGAAGAGTTTTGGTTTTATCACTGGACTCTTTACAGCTTGAATTAAATGGTAATGTCGGGCTTTTCCTGTAAAAACACAGTAAACAAGCTGCCGGGTTATTGTACAGTTCAGGCCATTGTTTACTAAATAAAATGCTTTAACAACAGTCTCCAAAATGATTGTATCAGAAAACAGAGAATTGGACAAACACCAAGCATGAAAAAGGGCTGAGCCACATGCATTAAGTGGAAATTAGATGATGTTAAACAGGCAGCTGAGTTTGGCTTGAGAGACAGTTTGTTGGGCTGTCTGCCTGTTTCTCTGCTCAATTTATACTTGATAAACATGCAGCACATAAAAATCTGTTTCCTTTCCATGACATGTCCATTGCATACAGACATAAACATGAACACCACTTAAAAAAAAACCCTGATGTTGGATGAACTTGATAAAATTGGCTCTAAATTGGTTCACAGCTGCTCTGTTATGAGAACACACAGAAAGAACAGCCTGGAATTAAATCTAATAAACTTTGATACCTGCATCACTGGACCTCACAGCAAACGATGAAGCTCAGTGGAGACACAGGCAAGAAGACCATAGACACACTGGAGGAGACTGACAGTGGGAACATCACACACACACAGATACAATAAGGACAGAGAGAAGGGGAGGAGGATAAATCACAGGTGTTACTAATAACACTAATTACTGTGCTGTTCTATTGCAACTGACCCACTTATTCTAATAGCAGGACCCTGAGACTGAAGCTGCTCGTTTCATTTCATTAATGACACCTGTGCTTCTTCTCAAAGGTCAAAGGTTTACTGTCAGCCGCTGACCTCTATGCATGTTGTATTCATGTGTATGTGACGAGATGTGATCTTCATGCCTCCCATTACACACCTGGGATGAAACTGTTGACTTTTTTCTCATCGCCTCCTGACTCTGAGGACAAACCCATTTTGACTGGTCATATTTAGTTTTTTCCTCAGTTATTCGTTGCTCCTTTCTTCAGTGAATTTTATTTAATCCAACATAAACATGATGCTCTCAGCTCTGTCTGGGCTCTGAATACAAGAGTTTTACAGCTGAAGGAAAAATAATGTCTGAGGCTTTGGATCAGAACTTATCAGCACTAAATATTTGAAAATCATAACTTATCATACAAAGGAAATACAATGAGCTCAGATCTCACAGTTTGGACACTTTTACCCCAACAACACTGAGCAGACTGTAATCTTTTAGAACAGTGATGTGTAGCATATTATTTATGATCAAGAGAAAAGAAAATGATGCATGACAATACATGATTCAACGAGGTGGGAAATAGCATTCAAGAGCCAATCCTTGTGGGAGATACAAGTTCTATATATAAAATATTGATGTGATTTTGAGTAATTAGGTTCATCACTTTCACAGTTCCCTGACAACAGAACCCAGCAGTGTTCACCTTGTGTTAGCAGACTGGTAGGACTGGTAGTAGGTACTGGTTGCTCATATTTTACTGACAAACCTTCAGGCTAAAACACTGGAGCAGGTTTGACTTTGGAGAGAGAGTGTGTGTGTGTGTGTGTGTGTGTGTGAGAGAGAGAGAGAGAGAGAGAGAGAGTGTGTGTGTCTTTGATGCCTTTGATGTATCAACATTCTACAGTCTGATGTCACAGGCTGCAGTAAGTGGACACACAGCCAGAGACAAGTTCAGAAGTCCAACAGGAGCAGAAACAGTTGGACTGGACAGGACCTGCTCATGATTTAGGAAGAAAGAAGCACTCAGATATTTCTGCACAATTATTGACAAGAAAGGGAGGAGCTACTGCTGTTACAAGGACAAGAGGAAACTACAGGAAAGTCCAGATCACCTCCAAGGTTTTCAGTAAGTCAATGTTAGTTTTTTTTTAATGCTGATCATGACTGTGAGATATTCTCATGGTTGCTCAGCTTCTTAACTTTGTTTTGTTGTGATGCTCTGTAGTTTGTGTTAAAGGAAAGGATTTCTAGGAAGTCTGTACTGTCTGCAACAAGATCCTTTCTAAAGAAACTCTAATGGAAATGATGGAGCATAAAATCCACAGTCCCTGTCCTGTGGAAAAGTTGACTTCCAGAGTTGAAAAGAAGCAAACATGAGGCTTCAACAGTCTGAGTAGATCAAGTTTCTATCTTCCAGGTATTTTTAGTCCAAAATTCCCCTCTTTGTGTTTCTACACCTAATGTTTCCTTTCAAAGCTGTGGTGGAGAGATGGAAACACAGAGAGGAAATTCTGCACTAAAAGACAAACATTTGAAGATACCCACAATGTTTCTCCTCCCTTTAGCTGTGTCTGCAGTCGCTACACTCCTGTGTGTCTATGCTGTAGACTAGAGAGAAAGCTCTATTCTTAATTCTCTCTGTTTTCAGCTCTCAAGACTTTTGCAGCTTCTACCTGAACCTCTGTGATCTGGGGTTTACTTTCACTCCTCTGTTCCAGTTTGGACTTTCAGATATCAACAAACCTTTTGCTGTTTCTTTTAAACTAGGAAAAGGTTGTAAGAAAATGAAATGTGTTTCTCAGTGAGTTAGCATCACTTTATTAGTGGTTCAGATGAACAAATCAGTTTGCTGTGCAGTAAAGTGGAAGAAACACTTGCAGCGTTCCAGCACAGCTTTAGTGATAGTGGCTGTTCACAGCATGGTTTAATGTGAGTACACCTCCACAATGGAAAACACTATTTGTTAGAACGAGAACTATATTGATTTTAGATATTTGAGGGCCACTCACCTTCCCAGTTCAGTATATGGAAGTTGGTATATTTGACATATTTCTTGTGCTGTGGTTTTGGAAGCCACGCCTCCTTGTGTCTTGTGGCCCCAGTCAAGTTCATTACATCCCAAACAATATGTTCCTTTTGAAACCAGAATGAAAGTTTTGCGTTCATGGTGATATTTACCTCTGATTCTTGGGAATTTGGATAAAACTGGTTTTAATTCTGAAAATAAAAAGTTACTTGAATATTCAGTTTATACAATTTTTTACACTGTTGTACATATACTCTTCTAAAAGATCTAACATCATACATCATCTACTTTAAGCAAATTAGGAAAAGTAATGTTTTTTTTATTTAACAAACATATTTTTGTATTAAAAGAGACGAGTATTTTAATAACTCAACAGCAATGAATAAAAATTGTAAGCATATTCATTTAAAACAAATTAAAACTGCCTCTGACGGTGGTGACACTAATCTGACGGTGGTGACAGTGGCCTTATTACAACATACAATTCCAAAATTTATACCACTCAGGTCAATGACTTCTTGTTTAAGAACTTTAACTATTTACTAAAAAAAAAAAAAAAAGGTGTAAGGTACATTTAGACAATATCATTTTTTAACCCCACTCCCACAACATCAAAAAATCAAATCATCATAATAAAAAAAAAAAGTCGTTAACACTATAAACTGTATATTGGACATGAAGAACAGATAAAACTATGTCTTACAGTCTCTTTTCCATAAACTGAAATATCTCAAAATACAGAAATCATTCTGTATAAATACCACAAAACACATCTGGCACAATAATAACAATAATTGAAATGTGAACTCCTGTGAGTATTCCCTGACTGTATTACATCACTCATTTAGCTTTGTCAAGAAGTATAGTGTATATGTTTCTGCTCTATAAGTTCCATGACTTCAGCAGACAGACTGCATATCTCCCTTGTCCTTCTTGCACGACCTGGTGATGACAGTCCCACAAGTTTGACCAGAATATGGTCAAATGGTATGAAGCACATACTGTATCCTTTGCATCTCCTTTTGGATGGAATCGTGTGTTGGGCCCATGAGGGTGGAAAAATTCCACTTCCACATCTTGATGATGAGCGTCCACAGTGAGAGCCTTTGCTAACCACCAGTGCAGGTCATAAATGACCACAAGCCAATCTCCACACTGAACTACATCAGCAGATAGATCTCTCACAGTCCCGTCAGGACCACTCTTGGTCAGTGGCTTTTGCACCATTGGCTCTTGCTCACTTTCCTCCCATTACATTTTCTCTTGCTCACTTTCCTCCCATTCCATTTTCTCTTTGCTCACTTCCCTCCTTTTCCATTTCCTCCATCAACATTGCCAAAGGACCTTTCCTCTTTTGCATTGGAATAGAACCTGTATCCTGGATGTGTTGGCAGTCAACAGGAAAATGGTTGGGAAACAGGACAGTGACCTGCAATGGATCTCAGAGTCGTTTTGGTGTGTCGGTATGACCTGATGGAGTTTCCTTGTTGCAGGTACAGATTTTAGTGGTAGAGAAAGGAGCGCATCATATGGCTGCATGTCAGCTTCAGCAATGATATAGAGCTTAGTGCTGGAGAGGTTTCTGCCAACCATATCAAGGAAAATATTCCCATTCACAATGTCATTCCCCGCAGTATAAGGCTGTCTGCAGTCCTTTTACAGTACCTCCTATGCCATCTGGTGCTCCCTTCCCATGTGAGGTGGGGAAGAAGTTCCAGGTTGTTCTCTTGAAACCTAGAGTTGGAGGGACACTGCAGAGGAGAGAAAAGTTATTCTGGTTTTTGTATTGCTTGCTGGGGCCATCTGACCAAAAGTGAATTGTATCAACTTTTGGAAACTTTAAACAAATTTCTTTCAGGACTGGTTCCACGTGAGTCCAAATGGCAGATGCATCTTGTCGCTTGGATTCTGATTCTGTGCAAAAGCCTGTGTTCTGTTCTTTTGTATAGTACATGCCAGTGTGCAGGTTGAGCTGTGGGAGGTTCTGACCAAAGTGGCATGACAGCACCTCAGAACTATACTTGCATCTCCACCCCTCAGAAAAGTCTACATGCACAATTACTGTGCTATCATTGCACTCCTCAATCATGCTCCTATACTCTCTGGTCTGGTTCTGAACTAAGCACACGTGTGTTGTTGTTTCTGTCTTTAGTTTGTCTTCAGATTGTTTTAGAAGCTCTCCCAGCATGCCACTGTGTATCACAAGTCTTGTGTTGAAGTGCATGGTTCACCTCTGTGATAGAACATGGATCAGGAGGAAACCTCAGACCACACAAGGACTGAACGACAGTGAGCTTCTCATTCAGTGGAGTCAAGTTCATTCATTATTTCTAAACAGCAGAAATGCACCTGCCCTTTGATTTATAACAGGTTAAATAGATTTGTATCAGGGAAACGAATGGATGGCATCATTATCTCTGAGAGGACACAATGTGGTGGGATAGAACAGGACTAAGTAAACTGATCAAATATTTGTTTACAACATTACATCAAATTAAACTGTGAAACAAATGTATTTGAAAGTTGCTACTGAAGGTAAAGGAAAAAGCAAAGGACGACAGGGTGAGAGAATCCAGTTCATATGTCCTCCTGACAGAAATGGAGGTTTACAGTGATCAGCAGTGGGACACACACTGTTTATTGTCTTCACTAGTAGAATTTATGTGAAGTGTCAGACTCTGTGTCACAGACACAGATGGAGGGAGAATTCAGCTTCTCCATTTAATCAACACTGAGCTTTATCAACCTGCTCACATCAAACATTATCAGTAACAGGAGTATTAACACTACTGTGAACTGACAACATGGTGTGGAGAGAAGAAGTGCTGTTAATACACTGCAGGCTGAGGGTGTGGCTGATGAGGTGATTGCAGACAGGTGAGCAGGAGCTCTGGAGGGAAACCCAAAGTAAGTCAACCACACCCAGGCCTACACACACACACACACACAGACAAACAGGGGACAAACAAGAAACACTAGGGAGGTTCTCCCAGAAACACGAGGAAGGAGGGAGAGATTGTTGGCTCCTAACATGACTTTGTACCACGCTCTCCACTAAAAGATGGTGAAGAGAGAAGTTTCAAATTTCAAACAGATAATTAACCAAATGTGAACCAGACACATTTTCAATCTATACTGACTGATTAACAAAATGCTGATTTTATCTATTTAAAATTAAATCTACAACAGTGAAGTCTGCAAAACTGAAGGGGTCTGAATACTTCCTGTAGCCACTGTATGTCACTCACCTTAAGAGCAGTGTTTCATCTGCTGCTTCCTCTTCACATCCCACTGGCTGAAGCTCACAGCTGTTTAATGTCAGTGTAACTGAATCACTTCATTTAACAAGTGGAGAGTTTGTCAGGCAGCGACACTGAACCAGTCATAAAGTCTAGTTTACTGAGTCCTGTTCATGGCCAGAAATCTGATTTTCAGTTTCATGACCTAAGCATGTGTGATGTGTTTCTTTGGTGAATTACCATAGAAATAACTGTCACTGCTTATCAAGCTTTATTTAAGAGGCCAGAACAGAGAGAGGTGTGTGAGAAAGAACAACTCACTTACTTTGGAAAGTGTCACTAAAATCTACAGTTTCTTATCTAAATGGATTAATACTTTTCTTCTTTTTTTCTGTTCAAGGTTTATGTCATTGTGTAGCTGTTGATTTAAAGTACAGGTGTTTCATCTGCTTGGAAATTAAATTCCCTTTGATACATGTTGTACAACATAACACTGAATCAAAGGGAATTTATTGTCTTTTGACACTCGCAAACAGAAAAAAGTCCCTTCAATGACAAAGTTAAACAGATCTCAATAATGTGATCTGAATTCATTAATAATGTAAAACAGAAAACTTTCAGGACACATCTAAATCATCAGTGGTGAAGCCAGTTGGTTTGAAAAGTCACATTAGATAAATGGAGATCACCTGTGTGCAGCCAAGGGCTTTCAGGTGATTGTAGTATAAATACACCTGCATCTGGAGGATCCAGCTTTTGGTGAGTGAGCAGAGAAACTCTCCACCATGAAGACAGAACAACACTGAGTGTCTCTGAGAAAATGGGATTGAAAAGCAGAAATCAGTGGCTGGATACAAGAGAATGTCCAAGTCACTGAACTTCCCTTGAAGAACAGTTAAACCAATCACTATGAAATATAAGGAGTTTGACATGGTGAATGATGTGTGTTTGTCTGGAGCAGGCTGTTCTAAAAAACTGACATGTCAGAGAAGAAAACACAAGCAGCTCCAAACAGTTTCACATCATGTTTGTACTTTCACACTCTGATATTAGCTTTGGTTTTTCTCTCTCTGTCTCGTCCTTTTAACAACCTCCTGCAGCAGGTAGTGATGGCTGATCGAGGCATTGTTGAGGCTTCGACACATGATTTTAAAAAAAATGGTTTATTATCTGAGGCTTCAATGACACAGTGCTCAAGTAGGACATCCAGTGGTCAATAAAATGATGTGCAATCAAGATGTCTCATTTATTGGCTCATGGATTGTTTGGGATTTGATTGTCCATGCATGTTCTTGTTTGACTACACTACATGTTTGTATGGTTTCAAGCTGACACAATAAAATACAAATATTAATTTAAGCTGCAAGCAGCGATGACGGGCCCTCGCACACCCCTTTCAACCCGTGGGAGTTGCAGGCGTTGCAACCAAGCATCAAAGTCCCCCTATGTCCTCTCCTCTCTCCTGTTTGGAGAAGCACAGCAGCATACAGCAAGAGAAAAGACATGGCTCCCCTTCCCTGCAGGGGGTGTTATGAGTGTATCATTATATGAACATATTAATTAGTTTAGAGTCTTAATATCATCCTGATTCTAAAGTTTGATCCACATTGGATGAAAAAATTCTTGTTTGTTGGTGAAGGGTCACGTTCGTGGTAGCACTAAGGCTACACTGTAAGTTTGATGAAAGCTTTTGATAACTTTTACTCGTCAGTGTCTTCTGAATTATGAGACAACATTTCAAATGTCTCAAGAGGAGTTCATAAAAATACAATGTGTTGAATTTGGGAATAAGGTCTAAAAATAATGCATGCAGCCAGTGGGTGGCGCTATGACTTTGTCATCATGTAAGCATATCAATGTGTTCAGAATCACATGATCATCATGCATGATTTTTTTCATCCAGATTGGATGAAGTATGTGGGAGGTAAAGCTTCAAATACATCCATTTCCTGTGTGTTGGCAAAGGGTCAAATTTGTGTTGGTGCCATGGGAAGACTGTAAGTCACACCAAAACTTTTGTTAACTTTTTGTCCATGATGTCTTATGAGCAATCTGACAAAAAATTAGTGAAATTGGACAATTCCCCTAGCAGGAGTTTGTCAAATTACGGTGAGTGCAGAACGCCAAATTTTTCCTAAGTGGGTGACTTTCTGTACATCCTAGAATTGTCTTTCAAGAGACTTTTTTTCTCATCTTGCTGGATGCATCTGTGTTTCTATTTTCAAGTTTGTAGCTCATACTTGGAGTATTTTCACACTCTAGGGGGTGCTGCAGAGCTGTTTGTCCACAATTGTGGTAAAATGGTCATGCACTTTGGAAGAAGTATGTGGCAGATACAGCCACAAATACATCCTTTTTGTGTGAGCTGGCGAAGGGTCAAATTTGTGGTGGTGGCACATCAAAACTTTTGATAACTTCTTGTGCAATTCAATTCACTTCAATTCAATTTATATGGCGCCTTCCACAATCAAAATTGTCTCAAAGCACTTTACAGAGACCCAGAGCCTGACCCCAGAGCAAGCACTTAAGGAGACAGTGGCAAGAAAAAACTCCCTTTTAACAGGAAGAAACCTTGAGCAGAACCTGGCTCAGATGGGGGACCCTCCTGCTGATGGCCGGGCTGGGTAAAAGGAGGAAAAGGAGGAAAAGGAGGAAGATAGGACAGCTAGGAATGGAGGAGAGGGGGAGAAAGACATGCAGCATAATACAAACAATGGACAATGTTAGAGGGTCAGCATTTACATTACAGTTAGTGAACAGTTAGTGGATACTGTGTGCTCAGCAGATTACAGTTATGATAGGAAATAGAGCACAGAGGCAAAAAGCTGTCATGACTGGTAATTATTGACATTACAATCTGCAAAGAATATTAATCCAATATTTATCTGTAGCAGAATGGAACATTAAACATGTTAGAAATGGATCATTGTAAACAAACATTGTTCTAATGCCTTATGAGGAATCTGAACGTGAGATGAAATAGGTCAGATCAGTGTTTGTTGAGAATGTATCTGAATAAGTGAAAGTTACAGGTAGGTGGTTATCTTTTGTAAAGGTGAAGTGTTTGTGTGAGTGAATTTACATGTAGAGATGTTTATTTTGTCTGGTTAAGTATTCAAACTGCATAGACAATAGATTGAGAGTGTGTCCATACGTTTGCAGACAAAGCAGGCACTCTTTTAATCACATAATGTGATGTACAAGGTATCAAGGTACACTGTTTTTTTTTCAGAGTTGTATTGTGAAGGTAGGTTAAAGTTATGTCAGGCAGTCTTTGACATGTGAGAGTATGAGTGTTTCACCATATATGGTTTATGAAAGACATATGTTGTTTTCCATAAGTTAGGCGGATGAGTATTGCAGCCTGTATTACAGAGTAGCATGAATAACGTCATGTTTGGTTGTGGATAAAGAAAAAAATATAGTGTTTATATACTATGTAAAGCATAAAATTAGTATGTTAGATGTAAATATATGCAATATGCAAATGGACCCCTCCCAGCATTGGGCGCTATGAGTGTGTCATATCATATCATATCATATCAATCAGTTAAGAGTGTGAAGGTCATCTTGAATGTAAAGTTTGATCCACATTGGGTGAAGTATGTGTGAGAAACTGCCACAAATATGTCCATTTGTTGTGTATTCACTATGATTCATGTATTTTTACATATTTATATGATTTTGTTTAAATTGAGAGTTTGAAAGTAACCTACCAAATTTAATTACAATTTAATAACAAGAACAGTTTGGTTACCTAAGTAGTGAAGTGTTTCAGATTGATCAAGGCAAAAGTTAAAAACAAAAAGGAATGATGAATGTGGTAGATGAAAGCAGTCAGTTATTGATAAGCTCATTGTTGAAGTATCAGTTTTATTGTAATAGATTTAGTGATGGATTTAAGTGATATTTCTGTATGATTGTGCAAAAAGAACAGTTGAATTTGTGATAAAGTGTTTTTATTGTAAAACAAATGAACATTTACACAATTTTTTTTTTTTTATACAGTGGTTTGTCAAATACAAATATTAAACAAGTTTAAACACACTCAATTATGCACACTATGATATGTAAGTATTATAAGGCCACTGTAAGAAAAGGTCAAGTGTTTGTGGGTCCAGGTTTTTGTAAAATAAATATGAACATTTACACAAATGTTGTTTTTTTTTTTTTTTATACAGTGGTTTGTCAAATACAAATATTAAACAAGTTTAAACACACTCAATTATGCACATTATGATATGTAAGTATTATAAGGCCACTGTAAGAAAAGGTCAAGTGTTTGTGGGTCCAGGTTTATGGTTCTTGTAGTTTGCATCTTCTTTGGTGGTGTGGTCTTCTGTCCAATATCTGGTTAAAAAAGAAAAGAGAGATAGAATTAGTGTTTATAATAGGATGTTTTGATATAGTAACATTTCTTGTTTGGTGATGTTAAGATATTGCTGCATATGGTTCAGTGTTTTACCCTGTGTTGTTTGATCAGGTGAAGGGTGCTGTTCAGGATCGTCGGTTGTGTCCAAAGGGTTGATGTCAACAGTTTCTAAAAAAATATATAAAAAATATGTTTGCATTTTTTGCAAAGTGGACAGAGTGTGTGTGTGTGTGTTTTTCAGGATGTGGGTTCTAAGGGAAATTAGATGAGATGTTGATCATGAGTTTGGAGTGACAGTTTTATGTTGATGTGATGTTAATCTTGATGTACAAAGTTCAGGTCCACTATACCTTTTATGGGTTGTTGCATTAAGAGGTTATACTGAACAGTGGTGTTGTCTGCGTGTGGCATGTGCAGTGTTGTGTCTTCTTCCATTTCTAGTGGAATACAAAAATAAATTAGTTTGAGAAAATTCAAAGCAGGACGTGTGTATTGGTTTGTACGTTTGTGAATTTTCAGTACCTGCTGGAATGAGTGCATGCAGGCTTCTTTGCAACACTGTAGTTCTTCTGTTTTTGTGAGTTGTTTTTGGGTGAATTCCAGCTTTTTTTGTTGTGCTGTGAGTCTTCGTGCTTGTCTTATTGTGTTGTTTATCTGTTGAGGTTTGGTAAATGATGTTTTGTAGTTGTGGTCGAGCACCTGAGGGTCACATGCAGTGTACCGGAAGCAAACAAATATTAGTTAGAGGTAGTGACAAGGATATGGTCATATTTCTAGTAATTTAGTCTGTAGAAACAAGAAGGCACTTACATATAGTAGCTGCAGAGACTGTCTGATTTCTTGTACATTGGGGTCATTCATTGATGGTAGCTTAGATGGTGATGAAAATGCCATGTCTGTGAAGAAAATGGAAACTTATAAACAATGTAGTATAGATGCAGTATCTTCTCTATAACCTGCTGGTTTCACTCCATCAGTCTCCAGAACTGAAACTGGCTGCAAAGACTGTACCTTGTCTGTCTGAACTCCCTCACACATGCATGATCGATATGCACTCAGGTTGGTAGGTAAGATAATCAAAGATCTGTCATAAGTCCTTTACTTAGCATTGAGTGGGTCCTCTCATGGTGGTTTTGCTGTCTTTTCTGCCAAAGCCAGAGGAGGACGACCATCTTTGTTTTAAAGCTATCCTGCTGTTAAACTCCAACTTCTAGCACATCATCCCCTCATTGTTTTGCTGTGTATTTTCACACCTCCCCCAAACACTGTCTCCTCCTGTTTTTTTTCTTTCCCTATTCGTACTCTACACTTTATTTTACTACCCTTTGTTATTCATTTTCTTTAAATGCACTTGATTTTTCACTTTAAATGCACTGTGATTAGTTATTACTTTTTATTGACCATACTACATCTGCAATAACATTAAATTTATAATCACTGAATTTTGTTTTGAATTTCTCCATTGGGATTAATAAAGTAACTCTTAATATAGTAACTCTTAATTCTTGTAATCTCAATTTACATTTACACTTTTTGCATTTATCCACCCTGCTATAAATATGTGTATATATTGTGTTTTGTTTTGTTTTTTTTTGTTTTGTGTCTTGTTTGAAATGTTGCTTTTCCACTTTATGCTGCTCAGTGTGTGTTAAATTGCTGCTTGGGGTCAAATAAAGTTCTCTGGATCTGAATCAGAATGTGAAGGTAAAGTAATGTTTAACATGTATGCATGCAGTGAATGTAACTTATTTAGACAGAGTTTAGTGTTAAAATGTACTTACTGTTTTTCTAATAGTAGTGAATGATGTCTACGTGAGGTGAAAGAATCTGGCAACAGGGAGAAGTGTTTCATTCTTCAAGATGGCGCCCATGAATGGCGGCCTCGGTCACCTATAGTAGGGATGAGCTCCTAAACAGTGGGAAGCTCACTTCGGACTCTTTTCCAACTTTTTATTCAGACCTGGCCAGTTTTCACTACTGGACTGGTATGCATTTCATGTTTCATGTATATTACATATTTGTATAATTTTATTTATTTTTTATTTGTATATTTGAAAATATTTTATATAGACAAACACAACCAGCAGTTATGCTCACTTTTCACTCACAAAGAGAAGTTCTGAGAGGTTTAGTATTCTGCAGTTGTTTCTGCCACACACAGTTGATATACGGTTAATCCATTTCAACTGTGAATCTCAGGAGGTCTATGAGTCACACCAGGTCAGGTTTAGGGATGGATCACTACATTCTGTTAAGTCTGTAGTTGATCTGAATAGGAGCATGTTTGAGAGGGAGACAGAGGATTTAGAAAACATTCAGAGTAGCATAGATTGTGATGGTGTTGGTGAAGATTTGTGGTGTGAGCTCTGTCCAGAGCAGGAATTAGAGCATTTAGAGAGCATAGATGAGTTAAAGGAAAGAACACCATCTGTGTTTAGCTCTTGTTCGGTCTCTTAATGAGACACAGTTGTTTGTTTTCTACCAAATTAGACAGCGGTGTTTAGATAAGGTTAATGGTAAAAATCCTGCACTGCTGCATGTTTATATTACTGGCAGTGCAGGTACTGGTAAAAGTCATTTGATAAGGGTGATTCAGTGTGAGTCAGTGAGATTGTTGTCAGTGACATGTATCCATCCTGACTCTGTGTGTGTGTTGCTGACTGCTCCTACAGGGATTCCTGCTTATAACTTGAAAGCAACAATCATTCACACCACCTTTAGTATAGGGAGGAATGTTAATCTGCCATTTGCTCCTTTGGGCGAAGAGAAGTTAAATTCTCTTCGTGCCAGTTATCGTGATCTACAGCTTGTGATTATAGATGAAATTTCTATGATAGATCACAGTTTGTTAGCATATATTCACGGGGAGGTTGCAGCGAATTAAACAAAGTGGTGACCTGTCAACCTTTGGAAATGTTAGTGTGGTTGATGATTTTTTCCAACTGCCTCCTGTTAAAGGGAAGCCACTGTATGTAGATGATGTTAGAAATACATTATGGACAAATGTATTTAAGGTGGTAGAATTAAAGGCAAAAAGATTGTGTTTTTAAGAGCTGTTAAATCGGGTTAGAACGTGTTCAAAGGGAACAGTGATGCTGGACAGTGACGTGCAGTTGTTAAAGAGTTGTGAAACTGGTGAGGTCAGCTCTGCCTTACATATTTTTGCTACAAATCAAGAAGTAAATGAGCATAATAATCAACAGTTGTTGAAGTCCTGTCCAGAATATGTTGTTGTAGAGGCGAGAGACTTTGTTAATGACAAAAGAACTGAAGCTATTAGAAGGGCATCATGCCAAAGCTTCCAATACTTGTTTGTCAGAGGAATTGTCTTTATGCCCTAGCCTGTTTCTCAATAATCACATCTACAGTTCCATGCAACAGCTGTTTGTGTAATAACATTAAGTATTTTACTAACGACTCCAGTTTTAGAATCATAATTGAATGATGAAATATACTGTGATGAGTGGCCAAAAGAGAAGAGTTTTTTCTCATTCGAGTAAATATACAAAATTTCTCAGAAACTCAATGCCAACTACTAAACTTAAAGAATGATTGTCTAGAACAAGTGCTAACATGTTCGAGGCATGATGATTTCAAAGATCATTACGATTATCAAATTAATCACTCAGGACTGAAAAGAAGTGAACAGTAAAGAGTGATCCAGTAAGAAACCAGCATCTAAACGCTTCAGATTTGGATAAGTTTCATGCCATTATTATCTGTTAAGTAATTATTAATGCTAATAATAATAACCTCAATTTCAACACGATCTCAAAGGCAGGTTACTTCAGGACAAAATAAAACCTAGATTGAAGTAACAGTCTTATGAAGATTAAATGATTTTTTGGCTCAACCGAAGATCAAACTGCTTAGGTCATAAGTACAGAACTGTCACTTAATCATTATCAGACACAGATCACTAATTCAGACTCCTATGGCAGTCAAACCAGTCATTCCTAGAATACTTCTACTTTAATCACTGAACAAATCAATACTTCATGCTGTAAATACGCATCATAAATGATCTTTGCCACAATCATCATCTTTTTTGTCAAATTTACAGGACTATTGTAATATAAGTTAAAGTCAACAAATGACAGTCTACTTCAATTAGATGAAAAACTACTTTAAGTACTGTACAATGTAAACCTTTCATTTAAATTCAATTGAGGACTGTTATATGAACAAACCTGCATCTGTCGTACTGAACATTGTGGAATTATGTATGATTGTAAAGCCACAGAGTGAGAAAACTTCACATGCGGAATAATAGCTCATTTCATGCTGTCGTATACATAAAGCTGTCAATCTAATTCATGAAGTTTAGAGAATGACCTAAACCAACTTAACAGCTTCACTCTTGGACATTGAACAGAAAACTAGCTAGATTGACAGGATAACAGAAATAGTTGATCAATGAATCGTGCTTATTAGTCTATTGACGTTCTATTTCTGATTTCATGCTCTATTATAGCTGACTCTAAATGATGTCTACAGTATTAAGCTTGGTTCATTGTTTACGTTAGTAATTTAAAGTCTCATTTTAGTCAAAACATGTTATTACACTTGAGTCCTTTTTAATTGTTTAAGCTTAGAAATTTTTAGACATCTAGTATTGGTTACTAGAATGCAGAATATATATGGAAAGGTTATTTAAATAGGGCATTTCTTAAACACTCCCGCTCCGTTTTGTCTTAACCAAATTAACTAAAAATATGCTTTAACACATCATTCAGCTGGAAAAAAAAGGTAACCATGCTTAAAGAATTAATTAATGTTAAACAGGAGGAAACAATCTTTGGCTCCCGAACACAGCCATTTAACTTAAGACCAACTTTTTGAAAACATCCAACAGTCCTTAAAATGAAATAAATCAGGTTAAAAAAGTGGAAACATTAAGACAATTTCATAGGATAGAAGTTAACCAGTGAATTGCTTAAATCAACTATTGGCCTTCCCTGCGTTTATTGCCAATTGAGTAACACATTGCAAAAGCCTAGACTTCTGGAGAACCGAAAAATAATTTAACGAAAATTGGCTAGGTTTAAGTGTTGTGAGAAAAACTGTTTTAATCCTATACTTCTGTCTAATCAGGATTACTAAAACAAAATCCAACGAAATGCCCTAAAATGAATCAACCCTATCTCAAAGGAAAAGAGTGAAGTCAGATCCTCTTCTGTAGCACAAGATAGAGATCTTAACTCTCTTAATTGAGATCAAATTATAGCCCGACTTTCCTCATATGGTTAATTGGTCCTCATTTATTATTTTTCAGAAATTTTTTTATCACTATGAAACTTAGACCCCATGATTTACGAAGGAAACCATGGTTCGAGGTAATGGGAAACAGGTGTCACCAATTAGGGCGGGGCAGACAATCACAAATGGCAGGAAACTAGACAAGGGCCATGATTTCAAAACAAAACAGGAACTAACAGAACTTAAACTAAATGAGAGTCTAAAATGGTTCAACTGTCCACAAAAGAATTCATAACAAAACAAAAGGGTACAGAAAACAGCCCCCTTAGGGGCTAGTCAAGAGAAAACAGCAGAAGTCATCCAGGATTGATCCTCTAGAGACTATGAAAGAACAAAATCCATCAGTTTAGCTATTTCATTCTGACTGACAGAGCAAGCAACACTGCCAACCTCCAGCTTCACTGCCAGTGTCAATACCAAATCACAGAAGAAGAGATAGACACACTTGGTTACTAATTTAAGGAGCACAGCTGTAAAATTCCACACACACCTGAGTGAACAATGAGCCACAGTGAGGACCAAAGGGAAGTAGACTGCCACATGTATTCACTGGGTATATGAGCAGGGACTGATTCATAGCACTGCCTCCTCTAGCTGCAGTAGAAAGACAGATCCTAATCCTCACATCCAGGAAAACCACCTCCCCTGCTCCACAATGCTCACACAATATCTTAGTTAATCCAAAACATGCATAGGATTACAGCAGTGTGGTGTTCTGACCAGAGGATCCGCAAACACTACATTATCTTACCACCAACCTTAGAAGATCTAAATGGATT
>JAFBJY010001373.1:0-37541 GCA_016801885.1 Toxotes chatareus
AAAGTGTTCTCCTGTTGGCTTTTTAATTAGCTATTGAATTTAATGTTTTATTAATTATATGATTTTCAGTTGTTAATGTAAATCATAGTATGAATAAATAAGTATAAATACAGTCACAGCAGTGTTTGTCCTTCAGAGCTGTGCAGAGGCTGAACTGGGCTGTGTCTCTTTTGTCAGAGTGAGGTGTAAAGGTGCTCTCATGAGTGTTTGTCTGCTGACTGCTGGTAGAAATGACTGTAAAGTGTCTTTCTGTCTCCTGTCAGTCCATAGTAAGTCCTCCTTCAATCATTTTGACTCATGTTTCTTTTTTTAGATCTCGTTCAACTTATCTTGTGCTGTTAGACCTTAAATCCACAGAGTCCTGCTGTATGTTGGTCTTTTCTCTGCATCACACTGAGATAACAGTTACACCTGTCACCTGAATCAAGTAGGAAGCTGATGGTGAAAGTTAAAGCTGACACTATATCATCATGTTCTGGGAGTAGAAGCTGTAAAATAACCAGGCTGGATGGAAGGAGGAAGCATTTTTTCCTCCAACATTATTTCATCATTATTTTCAGTTACTGGTATTTTCTCAGTCTGGGTCCAGAAACAAAACTTTCTTTGTTTACTACAATGACTTTAAGGTGATTCTTCATCTGTTTGTAAGTTTGTGTTTTAATTGTATTTCTTTTATTTCTCTCTCTTCTGTTGTGGGGCTCCTGTCTCCTGATCTCCTTCATCCTGGATCATCTTCTTCAGATCCTAAAACAATGACTTATTTTTATGCTGGTGTGAGAGTTTCCATGCAAGTGTGTTTGTTACCTGTGAATCACATTGTGGTTCAGTTTGTGTTTGGGAGATTTCCTCCATGTGTTTATGGATACAGATGAAGGTATCAGGTCATTCCATTATTTGATGATCTCTACCTGTTAAACCATCCAAAGCAGCTCTGCAGTGTTTCCATCTGTGTTCATGTTGCTGTTTGAGGGTTGAGACTTGGTTTCAGGGTTACAGTTAGGTTTTGGTTAGGTTAAGAAGTATGTTTGTATGTTTATACTTTTTCGACCCCTGAATCATCATGTTTGTTTCCACCACTTTTTTCCTCTCTCGGTAGGCTCAGCCCCCTGATGGGATTTGATGTTTTTGCTGCCTCGGTCCAGCACCATCACCTAGGGAGATATGAAATGGTGAGTTGTTTTCCTGGCTATCCTGAGCACTGTTTTGTATTTGGAGATTGTGTTTTCTATTGTTACATTTGGGTAGGTGGATTTAGTCTCCTAATAGGACTTCCCTCCCTTGTGTGTTTCTGTCTAGGTTTTGTATTTGTCCTTTGGATGTGACCCTCACTCCTATTTATCCTATCTGCAAAAGACCTCCTCATCCCATTGGTCGGGACAAAGTCATCCTCAGATGAAGACGACGATGATCCCTGCTCCCTCCCTGCGCCAAGGGGCAGCCGAGCGGGCAGCCAGGAGAGTTCTGGTGGCCACAGGGCTTTGGATTCTCTCCCCGGTAGGAAGACACACAACCGGCGAGAGGGGCACTCGGGGAGGAGCTTCTCCTGATCTCTCCAAAGAGGTAGTTTCCTCTATTAACTCCTCCCCCATGGGTGTTGATTGAGATTTCCTCAAATCAGTCTGTTTAAACGTATTCAATAATGCGCCCTCATCTAGGTGTTGAAGCTCAGTCGGTGTGTCCCCACTCACCGCCAGCCCGTCCAAAATGTTGGGCCGGAGTGTTGGCACCCCCCGTGGCCCGGGCAGGGGCGGAAACTCTTCCCCATCATCCAGGTCCGGGCTCGATGGAGTGTCACCAGGAGACTCCTCCGAGGACGGAGGCAATGGGTCTGAAATGTGGGAGGGCTCCAACAGAACACGGGCAGTTGTGATTGTCAGCTGGGTCAGTCTGGCTTTATAGCGTTTCTTGGCCCAGCCAATTGCATTTTGAAATGCTGTTTCATTCAGTGGTAGCTGATTATACTCTATTAGGATTTTTGAATAGTGGTCCTGTAGAATGGAAAGGTTATTTTCCATCCATTTTTGCGTGTTTTCTTTTACTGCAGTTTTAACTTGTTCTGTTGGGGAGGAGGGTTTAATAAACATTGTCAGTCTATCTACCTGTCTCAGCATGCCCTTAGGTGGATTTTTGGTGAAGATGGCCTGGTCTATGATATTTTTATGATGAACTGCTCGTAATAATTTAAAGCAGTGTTTCGCCAGTTGCCGGGTAAACTCATCTGGTGCTGTCCTGAGGTATTGAGAATTAAATTCTCTCTGATCCACTTCTTCATTTCTATTGGTTGTGGTTCTATTTTCTGAATGTGTGGTCCTGTCTCTCATTCTATTCTTGTTTTGTGTTGTTGCAGTCTCCCTCCTTAGGCTGGAGTGGGTCATTTTGGTCCTGTGAAAAAGAATACTTTGGTCAGTGGGGGCCTACCTGTGAGTCCTGTTTCTCCAGAGTCCGAGGTTGAATCTTCCCCTGGCCGGGGTTCTCTGCTGGTTTCAGATTGCGTGGAGAATCCAGGTGTTCGTGGGTCTATTCAGGTAGGTGCTCAAAGAGGAAAATTAGAAGGAAGAAAGTCTTTTCTACTCCATTTCTGTTAGTTCTTTTCCTTTTTGTCGAGGCAGGCCTACTGGGCAGGCCCCGACTGATTTTTTTGTTAAGTTTAAAATCAATTATCTTTATTTGGAATTCAATAGTTTAAAAAAAATTGTCAATGATGACCAATTCGGTCAATATTTTAATTTCCAAGTCAAATTAGATAAAAGGTACCAAGAATTAAGGCCGAATCCAGCCTAAAAAAGCCCCTAACGTTTCGCAGTCTAACTGCTTCTTCAGAGGGGGATTCTGAGGGAGACTGAATGGGGGGTATATATAGACTAAGGAGGTGGGAGTCTAAACCCGACCCCCCAGGGAAGTTTCCTCACTATGTGACTGGCCCAGTACCTTTGGGTCCAACCCTTTCTTGCTTTCCCTGTTAGGTGTGAGTTTGGTCAGAGCGTTTTCTAGAGGACCCAGAAGCAGACCACAGGCAGATGGCAGAGAAAAAAAAAGTAGATTTAATAAGGATTAACACAAAGCGAGTCCAAAAACTGTCAAGGACTGAAAGGAGTGGAGGCAGAGTGGCGTGGCAGGCAGTTTACTGGCTGGAGGAGCGATCCGGAACACTGGAGGGTTTCACTGGAAGAGAACAGCAGAGAGCAGAAGTCACTTGACTGGGCACAAGGTTAGTTTACAAGAGGTTCTTAAAGAAGAATAGTTTGCTTGGCGGCGAGAGAGAGTTACCACTGAAGGTAGACAATCCAGCGTCAAGTGAAGCCCAGCTCCGGCTTAAAAGGAGTGATGATCAGGAAACGAGGTGCAGGTGTGCCAACCACCAGCCTGCAGAAAGCCACGCCTCTCCACTCTAATAGAAAAGACCCTCCCACAGAAGGCAGAGGGAAAACACACCCAGCACAAGCAACACAAAACCCTCATAACATAACATTCCCTAGCCAACCTCCAGAGAGGTTCCAGAGTCCAGATAGAGAGGTTAGCTCTGATAGGCTGATAAAAATTCAAACTTTTGGAGGGAAAGAGGGGGGAGTAAAAAAAGGGGAATTATAAAAGGGATTGGATCTTTTCTATAAAGGGAGGGTATTTATGGGGGGTGGGTTACTGGGTAGATTTGTAGTACATATTCTAAGAGAGACTAAGAAAATAGATACAAAATGGATCAGGGAAATCTAAAAGTGTTTATTAATGTTCATTTTAAGAACAGAGGGTCAATAAAAGCAAGATCCCTGATTAGGGTAAAAGGAGAGACAGTGATGAGGCCCAAAAATAATAAAATAATAAAATAACTAAAAGGCTGAGACTTGATTATTCTGTATCAAAAATACTTTCTGGAATTCATCTGTCTCTAGGATTCCTATTCTTTCTGCCCACCTTTGTGGTGTTTCTCATTGGTTGGGGAAGTGAGGGTAAGCAAGCTGCACAGGCTCCTGGCATCTGGTTAGGTTAGGTTAAGAAGGATTAATTCTTAAATAATCACAAATTGTGACTAGGGTGCACTGGCACAGGTGCCTGCACAGTGTCACCACCTTTATGGTCTGTATTTTTTCTTTTTCTCCTGAGAGGTTGATTCTGATTTATGTTATTGTTGTTTTTCTTTTTGTTTTATATTTCTTAAACCAACCTATTGAAAGTCCCTCCATTTTTGGGTTGTGACGGAGAGTCAATCTCTTCTCTCTAAAAAACTGGAGTCATCTGCAATGGTTAATAACATTATTACAATATAATAAATACAACAAATATCAGATAAAGGAATAAATAACATTAAGGTAAGTGCTTGAAAAAGTTGGTATAAGTGCAATGTATAAAAATACCATTATATAAATGAATAAGAAGAAAAGCATGCAAAATCTTTCATATATCATGCAAAGTATAAGAAAATTTCATAAATATACACACCCACACATACACACATACACACACATATAAGGATATTGTGAGTACAATTGTTTTATTATTAACCCTATTTTCATTTCATAAGGGTGCAGTGGCTCCATGATTTAGATTTAGTTCCGGTTTGATGTTCGACATGTATATTTTTCTGTTCCACATGGTTGTTTTGAATTTCTAGATTTCTCTATAGTTTGCCGATCTTTCATCCCCTAATTGAGGATCATTGGTTTCTCCAGTAGGCACTAAGGGAGGATAAGGTAAACGGAGATAAAGTTATGAAATTGAGACATGGGTGGTATAGAGGTTAGGGTTAGAGTTAGAGTGGGGAGTGGAATGGTTAGGGTTAGGATAGGGGAGGTTTAGGGGTCAGGTGATGAGGTAGAAGGGAGAGGGGAAAAGGAAAACAGGATAGGAGGGTGAAGGTTAGGGAAAGTATATGGATGGGGGAGTAATAAAAGGTTAGGGTTAGGATTAGGAGGGGTAGGGAGGTATTAGAGAGGGTAGAGAGGTTAGGATTAGGCAAGGGAGGGGAGGAGGGAGAGGGAGGGAGGAACGGTTAGGGTTAGGGATGGAAAGTACGGGTTGAGTTTAGGTAAAAGGGAATAAAAAAACCGGGAAGGGGAAAAAAAAGAGAGAAAAAAAAAAGGGGACGGGGGCAATTTTAAGGTCAATAATCTATATGATCTACAGGTATTGAAGCGAGCATTGTCCACTGGCAGGTGGATTATCGTATGCTCGGTTCAAGTGTACCAGTTTTATTTTAGAGTTCCCTCAGGATAAGGATTGCTCCCTCAAAAAGTGCCAGTAGAGTTTTAATTTTTTTTTTTTTTTTTACATAAATAAATAAGACAAAACAATCCATGTGGAAAAAGAGACAACAGTAATCCTACTCAGAAGAATATGTTCAGACCATTATTTTATTATTCTCTTAAGTTTTCTATTTTCCTTAGAATCCTCCTGTTGTTATTAGTTGTTGATCCAATCACTAATTCAATTTGATGCATTTTTAGGCCAAAGGAAATTTTTGTTTGTAATTTTTTAATCCATCATCTCTCCTGTCTCTCCCTCTTTCTCATTGGCCCCTGTTCCAGTGTTGCACCTCTGGGCGCCAGTGCTTTTCAGGTGCTGTGAGACCGCATCTGAAATTGTTATATCAGGAAGGTAATCACTCTATCCTCCTTGAATAAACAGGTGTGCTGTTGAAGACCTGTTGGTGCAATTTTCACGTTTCACACATGTAAATAAACCCACATCTCATCACGCAGGAGCACAGACAGCAGTACATCAGTCGAACCTGTGAAGATTGGATTAGCCCATTACTGGTGGTATAGCGCCCCTCTGTGGTTGAAATAGAGGCTTTTTTGTGGGACTCCTGTCTCCTGATCTCCTTCATCCTGGATCTTCTTCTTCAGATCCTAAAATAATGACTTATTTTTATGCTGGTGTGAGAGTTTACATGCAAGTATGTTTGTTACCTGTGAATCACATTGTGGTTAAGTTTGTGTTTGGGAGATTTCCTCCATGTGTTTATGGAAACAGATGAAGGTATCAGGTCATTCCATTATTTGATGATCTCTACCTGTTAAACCATCCAAAGCAGCTCTCCAGTGTTTCCATCTGTGCTCATGTTGCTGTTTGAGGGTTAAGACTTGGTTTCAGGGTTAGAATTAGGTTTTGGTTAGGGTTAGGGTAAAGGCTAGGGAATGCATTATGTCAGCAAGTGTCCTCACAAAGACATAAGCACCAGTATGTGTGCATGAGTGTGTGTGTGTGTGTGTGTGTGTTTTGTCCTTTGATGCCTTTGATGTATCAGCATTCTACAGTCTGATGTCACAGGCTGCAGTAAGTGGACACACAGCCAGAGACAAGTTCAGAAGTCAAACAGGAACAGTTGGACTGGACAGGACTTGCTCATGATTTAGGAAGAAAGAACCACTCAGATATTTCTGCACAATTATTGACAAGGAAGGGAGGAGCTACTGCTGTTACAAGGACAAGAGGAAACTACAGGAAAGTCCAGATCACCTCCAAGGTTTTCAGTAAGTCAGTACATGTTAGTAGTTCATGTCAGTGTCTAGTTTAGAAGTTAATTTTTTGAAATGTTTTGTCCAAACGATATTTTGTGAAATTGGGACGACAATTAATCATACCCATAAGCCCAGCGGTTTGATTGTGTGCTTATCATTCATGGACAATATTGAGGTTTTTTCTATGCTGATCATGACTGTGAGATATTCTCATGGTTGCTCAACTTCTTAATTTTTTTTGGTGTGATGCACTGTAGTTTGTGTTAAAGGAAAGGATTTCTAGGAAGTCTGTACTGTCTGCAACAAGATCCTTTCTAGAGAAATTCTAATGTAAATGATGGAGCATAAAATCCACAGTCCCTGTCCTGTGGAAAAGTTGACTTCCAGAGTTGAAAAGAAGCAAACATGAGGCTTCAACAGTCTGAGTAGATCAAGTTTCTATCTTCCAGGTATTTTTAGTCCAAAATTCCCTCTTTGTGTTTCTACACCTAATGTTTCCTTGCAAAGCTGTGGTGGAGAGATGGCAACACAGAGAGGAAACTCTGCACTAAAAGACAAACATTTGAAGATACCCACTTGATTTTGTTTAACAATGGTGATGAATTTTGGAATTACTATTTGCACAATAATAGGACTGTGGATTTTGTGGCCTATCATTTCCACAGAAATTGTTTAAAGAAGGGATCTCCTGGCAGCCAGTATGGACAGCAGGAAGAATTAGATCAAACACCAGTGCTCTGAATGTGGAAATGGGAATGTGAGTATATCTTTAAGTGATTTGGGTTTTTTATACCTTTATTATGGACAGTAGAAAGATGACAGGAAATCAGGTGGAGGCAGAGGCATCAATGTTTCCAGTGGAAACGGAATTAGGGATGTTGTGGTAGATGTTCAGAAGCTTAAAGTTGTTACAGAGGTGCCCTGAAAAGTAGCATATTATGGGGTTTTTCCATTAGCACATAAGCTGTGATGGCATGCATTTCCTTTACAGCCTCACAGGAGTTAGCAGGGTAGCTGTGCCAAATTGCACTGTGTTGGTCCTGCTTGGTAGCAGAGCTGACCATTGCCAACCTATGACATTCTCCTCCCTTTAGCTGTGTCTGCAGTCGCTACACTCCTGTGTGTCTATGCTGTAGACTAGAGAGAAAGCTCTATTCTTAATTCTCTCTGTTTTCAGCTCTCAAGACTTTTGCAGCTTCTACCTGAACCTCTGTGATCTGGGGTCTACTTTCACTCCTCTGTTCCAGTTTGGACTTTCAGATATCAGCCTTATTTCACTGTTTACTGATCATTTTCAGCCACATCACAGCTGTTATGTTACTACTAATGCAAAGCAAACTTTTTGCTGTTTCTTTTAAACTATGAAAAGGTTGGAAGAAAATGAAATGTGTTTCTCAGTGAGTTAGCATCACTTTATTAGTGGTTCAGATCAACAAATCAGTTTGCTGTGCAGTAAAGTGGAAGAAACACTTGCAGCGTCCCAGCACAGCTTTAGTGATAGTGGCTGTTCACAGCATGGCTTAATGTGAGTACACCTCCACAATGGAAAACACTATTTGTTAGAACGAGGAGTATATTGATTTTAGATGTCACATTTCCAGCCACTCACCTTCTGGCATATTTGTTTAGAAAGCTTGCGCTGTGGTTTTGGAAGCCACGCCTCCTTGTCTCTTGTGGTCCCAGTCAAGTTCACTACATCCCAAACAATATGTTCCTTTTGAAACCAAAATGAAAGTTCTATGTTCATGGTGATATATACCTCTGATTCTTGGGAATTCAGATAAAACTGTTTTTAATTCTGAAATTAAGTTACTTGAATATTCACTTTATACAAATTTTTAAATTGTTGTACATATACTCTTCTAAAATATCTAACATCAAACTTCATCTACTTTAAGCAAATTAGGAAAAGTAATTTTTTATTTAACAAACATTTTTGTATTAAAAGAGACGAGTACTTTAATAACTCAACAGCAATGAAGAAAAATTGTAAGCATATTTATTTAAAACAAATTAAATCTGCCTCTGACGGTGGTGACACTAATCTGACGGTGGTGACAGTGGCCTCATTACAACATACATTTCCAAAATTTATACCACTCAAGTCATTGCCTTCTTGATTAAGAACTTTATTTAACTATTTACTCCAAAAAAAAAAAAAAAAAGGTGTAAGGTACATTTAGGCAATAACTCCCATAACATCAAATATCAAATAATCATAATAAAAGAGTCATTTTGGTGTGTCGGTATGACCTGATGGAGTTTCCTTGTTGCAGGTACAGATTTTAGTGGTAGAGAAAGGAATGCATCATATGGCTGCATGTCAGCTTCAGTAATGATATAGAGCAGGGGTGGGCAAACTGTTCCACAAGGGGCCGGTGTGGCTGCAGGTTTTTGTTCCAACCAAGCAGCAGCACACCAGACTTGACTCATTTAATCAACTGATCTCAGTCTTCAGACAGTTGATTGGTCAAACTGTGTGCTCTTCATTGGTTGGAACAAAACCTGCAGCCACACCGCCCTTTGTGGAACAGTTTGCCCACCCCTGATATAGAGCTTAGTGCTGGAGAGGCTTCTGCCAACCATATCATGGAAAATATTCCCATTCACAATGTCATTCCCCCGCAGTATAAGGCTGTCTGCAGTCCTTTTCACAGTACCTCCTATGCCATCTGGTGCTCCCTTCCTATGTGAGGTGGGGAAGAAGTTCCAGGTTGTTCTCTTGAAACCTAGAGTTGGAGGGACACTGCAGAGGAGAGAAAAGTTATTCTTGTTTTTGTATTGCTTGAGGGGACCATCTGACCAAAAGTGAATTGTATCAACTTTTGGAAACTTTAAACGAATATCTTTCAGGACTGGTTCCATGTGAGTCCAAATGGCAGATGCATCTTGTCGCTTGGATTCTGATTCTGTGCAAAAGCCTTTCTTCTGTTCTTTTGTATAGTACATGCAAGTGTGCAGGTTGAACTGTGGGAGGTTCTGACTGAAGTGGCATGACTGCACCTCAGAACTATACTTACATCTCCACCCCTCAGAAAAGTCCACATGCACAATGTGCTATCATTGCACTCCTCAATCATGCTCCTATATTCTCTGGTCTGGTTCTGAACTAAGCACACGTGTGTTGTTTCTGTCTTTAGTTCGTCTTCATATTGTTTTAGAAGCTCTCCCAGCATGCCACTGTGTTTCACAAGTCTTGTGTTGAAGTGCATGGTTCACCTCTGTGATAGAACATGGATCAGGAGGAAACCTCAGACCACACAAGGACTGAATGACAGTGAGCTTCTCATTCAGTGGAGTCAAGTTAATTCATTATTTCTAATCAGCAGAAATGCACCTGCCCTTTGATTTATAACTGGTTAAATAGATTTGTATCAGGGAAACTAATGGACGGCATCATTATCTCTGAGAGGACACAATGTGGTGGGATAGAACAGGACTGAGTAAACTGATCAAATATTTGTTTACATCATTTGTTTACAACATTACATCAAATTAAACTGTGAAGCAAATGTTAATGTGTATTTGAAAGTTGCTACTGAAGGTAAAGGAAAAAAGCAAAGGACAACAGGATGAGAGAATCCAGTTCATATGTCTTCCTGACAGAAATGGAGGTTTACAGTGATCAGCAGTGGGACACACACTGTTTATTGTCTTCACTAGTAGCATTTATGTGAAGAGTCAGACTCTGTGTCACAGACACAGGTGGAGGGAGAATTCAGCTTCTCCATTTACTCAACACTGAGCTTTATCCACCTGCACACATCAAACATTATCATTAACAGGAGTATTAACACTACTGTGAACTGACAACATGGTGTGGAGAGAAGAAGTGGTGTTAATACACTGCAGGCTGAGGGTGTGGCTGATGAGGTGATTGCAGACAGGTGAGCAGGAGCTCTGGAGGAAACCCAAAGTAAGTCAACCACACCCAGGCCTACACACACACACACACAAGAACACAGACAAACAAGAAACACTAGGGAGGTTCTCCCAGAAACACGAGGAAGGAGGGAGAGACTGTCGGCTCCTAACATGACTTTGTACCACGCTCTCCACTAAAAGATGGTGAAGAGAGAAGTTTCTGTGCTGTATTTTTTCATCCTATTGTTAAGTCACAAAAGCAAATAAATTTCAAATAGATAATTAACCAAATGTGAATCAGGCCCATTTTCACTCTATACTGACTGATTAACAAAATGCTGATTTTATCTATTTAAAATTAAATCTACAACAGTGAAGTCTGCAAAACTGAAGGAATCTGAATACTTCAGAAGTATGTGTGATGTGTTTCTCTGGTGAACTACCATAGAAATAACTGCCACTGCTTATCAAGCTTTATTTAAGAGGCCAGAACAGAGAGAGAAGGAGTGTGAGAGAGAACAACTCACTTACTTTGGAAAGTGTCACTAAAATCTACAGATTCTTATTTAAGTGGATTAATACTTTTCTTCTTCTTTTTTTCTGTTAAAGGTTTATGTCATTGTGTAGCTGTTGATTTAAAGTGCAGGTGTTTCACCTGCTTGGAAATTAAATTCCCTTTGATTCAATGTTGTACAACAACATAACGTTGAATCAAAGGGAATTTATTTTCTTTTGACACTCAATAGAAAAAAGTCCCTTTAATGACAAAGTTAAACAGATCTCAATAATGTGATCTGAATTCATTAATAATGTAAAACACAAAACACTCAGGACACATCTAAACCATCAGTGGTGAAGCCAGCTGGTTTGAAAAGTCACATAATTAGATAAATGGAGATCACCTGTGTGCAGCCAAGGGCTTTCAGGTGATTGTAGTATAAATACACCTGCATCTGGAGGATCCAGCTTTTGGTGAGTGAGCAGAGAAACTCTCCACCATGAAGACAGAACAACACTGACAGATTGAACAGACAGAAGACAGATTGAAAAGCAGAAATCAGTGGCTAGATACAAGAGAATTTCCAAGTCACTGAACTTCTCTTGAAGAACAGTTAAACCAATCACTATGAAATGGAAGGAGTTTGACATGGTGAATGATGTATGTCTGTCTGGAGCAGGCTGTTCTAAAAAACTAACATGTCAGAGAAGAAAACACGAGCAGCTCCAAACACTTTCACACTCTTATATTAGCTTTGGTTTTTCTCTCTCTGTCTCGTCCTTTTAACAACCTCCTGCAGCAGGAGTCACATTGAATTTGTCAGATCTGATGACCCTTCAGTTGCTCATAGAAACCAGAAAAAAAAAATGAGATTATTGTGGTTCAGTGCTGAGCCTGATAAACTAAAAGGGTTGCATTCCAGACTAAAGCAGTTCAATATCATTTGGAGGTTAAAGCACATGTGTTTTAAAGTGTAGTGATAACTATTAAAAGAAAAAAATTTGATTTGTGATGTCATCTTCAAAGAAAAGAGAAAATATCAGAGGTTGAATGAGGTTTGGCACAAAAGAATGTTAATCTCTCCTGACTGACAGCAGCAGGTCTGACAAATGGAGGAGAGATGATCTCAGGCAGAGATTTTATTGATAAGGGAAATAAAAATGTGCACAGGTGCATTAACCAAAGGATCTCATAACAGAGTAAGAGTACACGGTTCTGTCAAAATGATTGATAACCCTCCTCCACCCCTGACCGACCTGACCATGTGGCCTGAGCCCCACCCTGTTTATGACATCACTTCCTCCACCCCACCCCTACATTCATGCCCCTTCTCCCACCCAAGACGACATGAGATGAAATAAATATAAAGAAATAGGGAGAATTTTAAAACATGTACGTGGCCACTGGGAGGCATCTCAAAGCTTTACCTCTGAGCATCAACCATCAAGAATTTAACAAATGTTACTCTTTGTATTCAATCTCAACTCGGGAGAACGCTTTGTCCCCAATTTCCAATGAAAATCTAAGACTGGAGATGAGATTCATCATTCATTCATGATTCATGAGTTCCCCTGCCCCCACACTACCACTCTGTTTGTGTACGCTTGTTAAGATTCCATTTTGGAGATCAACTCTAAACGACAGGTGCTGGTGGATTATTATTAACTAAAAAAAAAAAAAAAGGATAATCATTAGCTGGAAAATCTTTTGCATCATATGCTGGGTGATGTTTTTTGCAGTGTGTGGGCCTCGGACCAGCTCCCTTTGCTGACTTAGAACCCGTACGCGTACTTTATCATCAACACACACCCGTCTCACATGCTTGGTAAACACTGGCTGGCTTTAACTCTGGAAGAAAATGGCATAGCCACCTTTTTCGACTCTTACGGTCTGCCCCTTGACTTTGCTCATTACCCTTCAAGTATCTTGCAGTTTTTGGAAAACTGATCTACTGAAATATTATACCGACAGCTTCAACCAATCGACAGCTGCAACACCCCCCGTCCACCACCTGTGGCCAAAACTGCATTTATCTTCTCTGCCAGCGTGCCTCATGATCATCGCTTCGACGTGTACTGTCTTTGTACCACCAGGATGCATCCAAAATGATGACTGTCTCTGACTTTGTGAAAAAATAGAAACGCTGTATCCGAAAGTCTTTTACCCACCTGACTTGCTTTTTACAAATGTTTAAAGATTGATACAGATGATCCTATTTGATTTATTTTCTTCCCCTTCCCCATTTTTTCCTTGCATAATAAAATGCATAATAAAAAAAAAAATGTACTGTAGATTTGTGAACACTGAATAAAGATTTTATTAAGAAAAGGACAGACTATAAGTCATTTGTTACATTTATGGGAAAAAGTTGATCCATGCAGAAGGTTTTTCCTGTCTTTTTATCCTCTCCCTCTTCCAGTGGTCTAATCCATCGTGGAGAGGTTTTCTTCTCTACTTGGTCTTCCCCCTGCCAAAGGCCAGGCATGTCGTCCGTTTTGAGACGACGAAACTGTTGATGTGCGTATTTTTTAATTTTTCCATAAGAACTCAATCCGCGTTCACTTAAAATCTCCCTCATTTGAACATCCAAATCCTCTTCGGCTGTCTGATAGAAGTAGAAGATTCAGGGCGGGTCAGACGGCTCAACTGCTGGGGTGGGAGGAGAAACATTTTCTGGGTCATCTTCAGAGACATTTTCTATTAAGTCCTCCTACAAGGTTTCCGATGATGGGTATAGTGGCTGAAAGTAGGGGTAAAAGAAATCCGCCTGCCTCTGCTTCTTCAACACTTGCTTTTTGCGTTTCAAACCCACTTTTCTGTCCACCGGCAGTATAATTTTTTTCTGTCTCTTTAGTTTTGTGTATTGCTGAAATGAGAGGGGAATGTTGCCTTTCAAAAGATTGACTGCGATCTCACACAAGGCATTGAGAAAGTCCGGCGAGGAGTGAGCTAGAATATCTCGATGTTTCTGAGGCGTAGCCAGGTACAGAGCTTTGAGTAAGGGACCGTTCCTTTTTATAAGGGTCAACATGGCGAGGAGGAGGAATTTATCTGGGTTTTGGAACGTAAACAGACCGGGGAGTATCCAGGCTCTCAGTCTGTACCTTTCTGGGCAGGCGGGTGTGAGGTCGACGATTAAATAGCTGTCAGGGTCTTTGATGGCGTCTTCAAAACTTTCCAGAAAAAAGGCTTTTTGGGAAGGAAAGATCTGATGAGCTAATACATTTGCCTGTAATTTATCTCAAGGATTTTTAAAGAGCACCATATAATCACTGTTTAGACTGATGGTGCGGCTGTATTTGCCTCGATGAAATACATTTTGAGTGAGCATCATGACGCTCATACGCCTATGATGTCTGTACTGAGTGAAAATTCTATCCACTTCGGGATGGTCAGAGGCCTGAAAAATAAAATCGTCCAGAATAATCAAATGACTGCTCAGGAGGAAACAGGTTGTCGTCTTCAGAAGACTCAGGAAGACCTTTGACAAATTTAATATTTTTATTCATCTTTTGCAGCTCAGCATACATAGGTTGAAAGGAAGTATAAATCCACACTACATTTTCAGGTACAATATTTACAACATCTTTTAAATTTTCTAAAACACTTTTTACAAAATAGGTTTTCCCACAACTGTTGGGTCCCACCACCAGACATGAAAAAGGTGCAGTAAGTTGAAGATCAAAGTTAATTTCCTCCATCACAGACATGGTGATATGATCAATATCCGAAAGGTAGACTTGTTCCGTCGCTAAACAGACGGCTTTTGTCATACACCACTCTAAACTTTTTCTGGAATGCTGAATTTTTCAGCAGCGGTCTCTTTTTATCCCTAGCGATGTTGTGCTGAGGGATATGAATCACCCCCCTTCCTCTCCCTAGACTCATCCAAATAACCTTCCACCAGCTCTTTCACAGTATCGAAGTTGACTCGCTCACTGCACTCTCGGGTCTGAGTGATACCCTTGACGCGCATCACTACCTTTTTACTCATTCTAGTTTGGTAGGCATAACTTATGGGACCAGCGGCGGCATATTCTTGAATGCTGTCATCTCTGACCAATCATGCTCTCTCATGACGATCGTACGGACGCCGTAAACAGTTTTTCGTCTTTGTAATTTCTCGCATGTAGCTTCATGCAGTGCTTCATAGGGGGCTCCTGTCAAAGGGCATGTCCCATGCGTACTTTACAAAATCAATTTCGGCATAACCAGCTACAAAGTAAGCGCCGATTTGTTTTTCACCTCTGTTCAACGCATGTTGGATAAATCTGTTTTCTGTGCGTGCTACCCACTCTAACCACTGGATGGAGGCGCTTGAATAGTAACAACACTGACGCCTGTAGTTATCGGGTGATCTGACAATGAGTGAGAGGAGTGAAGCTGCATATATACTGGCTTGATTGGAGATGGTGAGCAGGTGACAGCAGCAGGTGGAAGCAGTTGGGCTGATGAGGGGTGTGGCTAAGTAGCAGGGCAGGAGAGGGGCAGAGCAGAATGTGACAGATGAAGGTACAGCTAAGGATTTAGGGGGCAGGAAATTGGTGAGAAACACTTTCATGCAGAGGCGATAGTCACGCTGCTGAAAGGGTCCACCCCAGTATCTTTGAGAAACTGGTTCCTGAATCTGGCACATCCCTCTAACAGGATAGCGACATCGTTTTTACAGTACTGTAGGGCTTCCTTTTCAAAGTGAAAGATGCCCTGAGAAGCTGTTTCATACCAACTGTTAAACTCTGTTCGCTGATGCGCTGTCATGCGATCTACACCATAATTTTCGGGAGGAGGGTAGGGTCCGACGTATCTCAGGTGCTCCTTCGAGCTGAACCTGTGAGGGAAGAATCCCTTGCTCTGGTCGCTAAAACCTAAGGCTTTGGGCATAGCGTTTAGAGACATGGTGAGAAAACATAAGGAGTCAATGAATTTTAAACGGAAATCAGGGTCTGTGAAACTCAGAACTTTACTGCTGTGCATGATGACGTGAGAAGGTTTGTAACCCAGTTCTGTCATGCAGTTGAGGATCAGGTAGCTATCAAAACCTCGTGCATTGTGAGCTATAAACGTGACTCCCTGGTAAAGAGGTCTCCTAAAATGCAGGAGAAAGTCTCTTACACAGTCTAAACCGTAAGAGGCCCACTCTTTACCCTTCCACGTTTTGGTGCACACCCAGTAAGGGACGTGCACCCCACCCCTTCCTTGTCTACAAATGTTTCAAAATCATAATAAATCAATTTCTCACTGTGCTCTGTCACTGGCGGGAGAGGCTGGATGTAGCATTGGTGCTGCTCCGTGCTCAAGCTGTTGAGGGCTACTTTTTCCCCACAGATGTGACACATCTTTAGAGGACAGGTGTAAGACTTTTACTGACAGTGTAAACCGAACAGTGTACAGATTTTTGCAATCCCTACATATTTTAATCATATTGCAAGTACTGATTTGCTTTTCACCCCTCTGCTGAGGCTCTTTGTGTCTGGAAAAGCACAAAGGCATACAACACGTCCTGCCACAGTCCTGGCAGTATACACGCCTGTGATCCTCTCCAACCGGACAGAGGTCACAGCAGATGGGGCAGTAGCCCAAGCAGCTGTGCATGTGAGAGTTTTCAAAAGTCTTGTAACAATACTGACAAACATGTCTAGCACCCAGAAAACCTTTCAGATTAAGTATGCCGTAGTAATGATTTTGAAATAAAAGTAAAAACAGAGGATTTGAACGATCTGAAAAGTCAGTCTCAAAATGAGAGAGAGGACGCTTGTCTGTAGTCCTGTGAAAGACCACAATTTTACGTCTGAGAATATTTTAAAATTTTCCAACATCTCTAAAGGTCATGGAAGTTTGTTCGCTCAGACCTGCAAGATACTGCAACTCTCTCCTCGTTCAACAGCCTCGTTGACAGTGCCCCTGGGGTTTGTGATGTAAGCTAGGCAGATGGCGAAGCAGAGACGATCATCACTATTGTATGCCACATACAGATGACATTTCTTCTTTCGGATGATTTCACAGTCTAAAGTTTTGTGAAGTTTTCGTTTGACACCCCTGCTGGGATTTCTCACCCCGTGGATGATTAATTCCAGGTTATCGTCTGAAGCGATATCTGCATTGGATTGTACTAACCTTTCTAGCAGACCCTCAAACGCAGGAAGGATGCCATCCCTGCTTTTTCGTCACGGTCACGGAGACGTGTTGATGTCGTTTTCTCCTTTGAACTCTAACTGGATCACATCATTTCGCCTAGCAATTAATTGCCTCCTCAGACAGTTCTCGGAGGATGCTCATAACGTCTATGTGAAATTGTGCAAGATCGGGTACATTTTCGGGGAGGGACGGCGAAGGCGGCGCATTTTATTTCCACATTGTTAAATCGGTCGCAGGTCATCGTTCTGGAAGTGGATGGAGGGAGAATCGGTGGGGATTCTAAAATTTCCCCTCGATGCTCTGGAACAGAGTCTGTCTCTGAAGATGAGGGTACCGGGGAAGCTGCATGGGCATCGCTGACGGGTAAGCTAGGGGAGGTGAGGCTTTGAAGAGCATTTTCTAAGGGCTGGAAATAATGTTCAGGGTTTGGAGGGTTTGCTGGTGCCGACAAAAGCAAAAGATGCTGGAGAGCATTTTCTAAGGGTTGAAAGTAATTCTCTGCACCAGAATTTTCTGCACCAGCATTTTGAACATTTATTTCAGAAACAGGTGGAAGGTTCAGTTCTTCTACAATTTCTTTTAACTCTTTGTGAATAACTATGGACTTATTATCCATTTCTTTTTTTTTTTTTTTTTTTTTTTTTTTTACCAAGAGTGGAAGTGGAATGTTGCGTTACTGATAATGATATTCACCAATGTGGGAGGTGCTCTATGATCCCTCCGATGTTGAGAATGGTGGGAGCGGAACCAGAACCGGAGCCAGAATCACAAGTGGAGCCGTGAGACTGAAATCCTCTTCTAAATTGCACGGGTTCCCAGATCTTCACCCGTTTGTCTGATGTATCAACTTCAGGCTGCTGATTGACGGGACTGGCAGGTTGAGGCTCTGTAAACATACGCACAGATAAAAATATTATTTTAAACTCACAGATGGAATGTTTTCAAGAGGTAAATCCTTAAGAGGGGATGTTGAAATTTTGTGGAAATGCATGCACACAAAAATAATTGAATCATTATTTGAATTCATTTACTTTTAAAAATATATACGTGGGAATTACTCTTTAAATGTATTCTCATTAAGTTACACAGTACTCCGTCGGCCTCTAGGGCGGCGCTCCTCTATAAACATTACCGAAAATTCTAACTGGCACGCCCTCCTTGAGCTCACTTCCTAGCCGGTATTCATTTCAAAGTTTGAGTCTTGGTAGAAACAAGGAGGCGAATCCTAAGCAGCGTTTCTTTTGGTTTTGGAAAAAAAATAAAACCAAAGACTTACCTGTTAGAGCAGGAGCGTCCTGTTTTTCTGGAACTTCAGGCCCGATATTTTTGGGCGCCCGTTCGATCCGAGATCGGGGTGATGTTGACACTT
Source organism: Toxotes chatareus (assembly GCA_016801885.1). Taxonomy (NCBI): domain Eukaryota; kingdom Metazoa; phylum Chordata; class Actinopteri; family Toxotidae; genus Toxotes; species Toxotes chatareus. The sequence goes on from JAFBJY010001373.1 coordinate 18,323, forward strand.
AAGACGGCAGAGACTCTTTTTAGATGGATGGACAGTCGGCACAAAATCCTCATCCCCGCTGTCTCGTCTGCACACTCCAGCAGACGTATCCGATCTCCCAAAACACTGCTCAGCACACTCTACTAAATCTAAGTAAGTATTTATAGTGAGTGACCTGCGTACAACTCTTTGTGTTGTCAATAGCTGTTTTTATGATTCAGATACTCTCTTACCGTAGTCTGACTGCGTTAAGTTGAGGCCTTTCAGCTCCTCTGGAGTCACTTTTAACAAAAGAAACCCTTGTTAAATAATTTTAAAAATAAGACGTTTAAATGAATAGCTGTTCTGAGGAGACTTACCGGTAAATAAGTTTTCATGCGGAGGAGAGTGTATTTCAGTGCAAACGGTAACCTCTAAGAAAAAACTAAATGTTTTATTTGCTTTATTGTATTTTTTAAAAGCCGTAGGATCGAGCTGATAAATTCGTATTCCTACCACGAGTCATCTTGCCGGTGTAGTCCGAACCCTATGTACCGACGTTACTTTCTCACTTGCACATTTATACCTTTCTCTGTTTTTATTTTTCTTTGATGCACCCTAAACAACAAATGCTTTGTCATGAGACGCCTTAGAGTCCACAACATTGCATAGTGACCCTTTGATATGAAACTGTGTGATACTTTCTGCAGATCCGGACCTTCAGACATTCTGCAGAGAGTAAGGACCATGGAAGAACGGGAAAAGGACTTTTGTCACTCCTCAATTTTATTTTATTTTATTTTATTTTGCAACTTTGAAAGTTTGTGTTTTCAGAACTTTTATAAACACTTTTATTTATATATTTATATCGTCCTGCAGAAAATTGCTGGAGAGGTGTGATGATGCGGGAGGGGTTTTCCCAGGGATAGGAGCGTAGGGAAGCAAATTGGGGGGGGTGGAAGCGAGTTATAGCAAACGGAGGAAGGAGATTATTTCTCACCTTTGTGACACGCTCGAATCAACAAATGCCTCGTCACGAGACGCCTTAGAATCTACAATATTGCATATTGACCCTTTGATCTGACCCCTATTTTATTTATATTTATTTATTTCATTTTTTTTTTATGGAATTAGGGTAGGATGAAGGAAGTGATGTCAGAAAAGGGTTGGGGGAATACAGTGGGAGGGTCTAGGAAGTGATGTCATACAGCGGTGGGGGTTCGGTGGACGGAGTTAAGAAGTGATGTCACAAGTGGGCGGGGCTTACGCCACGTGGTGGACGTTGGGGGTGGTCATAAATTAGGGGGTCATAAATCACCCTTTTTGACATAAGGGTGTACCCTTATTCTCTCATGTGTGTCTGAGCCAATGTGGGATAAAATGGACCTGTAAGTAATCAAAGATAGTAACAAACTTTATCAGATGATGAGTAGTCAGAAAATTCTTGTTAGGTGGAAAAGCTCATTTTTCGTGGCTTCTTGTGCTTGGATTTGTGGAGAAATCCAGATGATTAATGCCCCTATTCAACATTGGATTTGTTCGTGGCGTTTTAGTATGTATAAAGAGCCTGTTTATAGGGTTTTCTGTTGAGAGTACGAGGCAACCAGCAGCCGCAAACATCTCCACCACGAGGCATTTCATTGTCAAAAGGTCCTAAGAGAATAAGGGTACACCCTTATGCCAAAAAGGTGATTTATGACCATGATTTATGACCTCCCCCACCAGTGTGGCGTAAATCCCGCTCCTTGATGACGTCACTTCCTAACCCCTCCTCTATGACATCACTTCCTAGACCCTTCTACTGTATCCCCACACCCCTGTATGACATCACTTCCTAGACCCTCCCACTGTATCCCCACCCCTTTTTCTGACCTCACTTCATTCATCCTACCCCCTTCTTTGTTTTTTTTTTTTTTTTTTTCATTGAAACATATATAAACAAGTATAAATAAATTAGGGGTCTTTGATGTGAACATTTGGGTGTGCTTGATGTGAACATTTGGGTGCTTGATGTGAACATTTGGGTGCTTGTTGTGAACACTTGTGTGTGTGCTTGATGTGAACATTGGCTACAGCTGCTCCTTGTGCTGTGGTCACATGGAAAAGAGTGACAGAGTTTCAGATCAAAGGGCCAATATGCAATGTTGTAGACTCTATGGCGTCTCGTGACGCGACATTTGTTGATTCGAGCGTGTCACAAAGGTGAGAAATACCTTCCTCCGTTTGCTACCCCCCAAAACATTTGCTTCTGACGCTCCTTTCCCTGGGAAAACCCCTCCCCACATCATCACACCTCTCCGGCAATTTTCTGCAGGAAATAAATCTAATATATAAATAAAAGTGTTTATAAAAGTTCTGAAAATACAAACTTTAAAAAAAAAATAAAGTTGACGAGCGACAAAAGTCCTTTTCCCGTTCTTCCGTGGTCCTTGCTCTCTGCAGTGTGTGTGTGTGTGTGTGTGTGTGTGTGTGTGTGTGTGTGAAGGTCCGGATCTGTAGAAAGTATCACACAGAGTTTCATATCAAACATATGCAATGTTGTAGACTCTAAGGCGTCTCATGACAAAGCATCAAAGAAAAACAAAAACAGAGAAAGGTATAAATGTGCAACTGAGAAAGCAACGTCGGTACATAGGGATCGGACTACATCGGCAAGATGACTCGTGGTAGGAATACTGAATTTATCAGCTTGATCCTCACGGCTTTTAAAAAATTCAAAAAATCAAATAAAACATTTAGTTTTTTCTTAGAGGTTACCGTTTATGCTGAAATACACTCTCCACCGCGTGAAAACTTGTTTACCGGTAAGTCTCCTCAGATCAGCTATTCGTTTAAATGTCTTATTTTTAAAATTATTTAACAAGGGTTTCTCTTGTTAAAAGTGACTCCAGATGAGTGGGAAGACCTCAACTTAACACAGTCAGACTACGGTATGAGAGTGTCTGAATCAGAAAAAAAAAAGAAGAAAACAGCTGTTGACAAAGAGTTGTACGCAGGTCACTCACTATAAATACTTACAGATTTAGTAGAGCGTGCTGAGCGGTGTTTTGGGAGATCGGATACGCCTGCCGGAGTGTGCGGACGAGACAGCGGGGACGAGGATTTTGTGCCGACCGTCCGTCCGTCTAAAAAGCCTTCGAGACTCCGCCGTGTTAAGCGCCCACATCAGCCTGATCTCGGATCGGAACGGGCCTCAAAAAATAAACGCCCTGAAGTTCCGGAAAAACAGGACGCTCCTACTGTAACGGGTAAGTCTTTCGTTCTAATTTTTAAATGTAATTTTCAAAAACTAAAAGAGACGCTGCTTACGGCTTGCCTCCTTGTTTCTACCGTGCTCAAACTTTGAAATAATTGCCGGCAAGGAAGTGATGTCGGGCGAGGGGGCGTGCCGGTTAGAATCTTCCGCTAATGTTTAGAGAGCAGCGCCGCCCTAGAGGCCGGCGGAGTACTGTGTAACTTAATGAGAATACATTTAAAGAGTAATTCCTGCGTATATATTTTAAAAAGTAAATGAATTCAAATAATGATTCAATTACTTGTGTGTGCATGCATGTCCACAGAATTTCGACCTTCCCTCTTAAGGATTTACCTCTTTAAAACATCCATTCTATGAGTTTTAAATAATATGATTATCTGTGCGTATGTTTACAGAGTCAATCTCAACCAGAAGTTGATACATCGGACAAACGGGTGACGATCTGGGAACCTGTGCAATTTAGAAGAGGATTTCAGTCTCACGGCTCCGCTTCTGATTCTGGCCCCGGTTCTGGTTCCGTCCCCACCATTCTCAACATCGGAGGATCATAGAACACCTCCCACCGTGGTGAATATCTTTATCAATAACGCGACATTCCACTTTCACTCTTGCTTTTAAAAAAGACAGAAATGGATAAAGAATTCATAGTTATTATTCCCAATGAGTTAGAAGACATTGTAGAAGAGCTGAATAACCTTCCACCAGTTTCTGAAATAAATGTTCAAAATGCGGTGCAGAAAATTCTGGTGCAGAGAATTACTTTCAACCATTAGAAAATGCTCTCCAGCATCTTTTGCTTCTGTCAGCGCCAGCAAACCCTGAACATTATTTCCAGCCCATAGAAAATGCTCTCCGAAGCCTCGCCTCCCCTAGCTCACCCGTCAGCGATGTCCATGCTGCTTTCCCAGTACCCTCATCATCATCATCAGAGACAGACTCTGTTCCAGAGCATCAAGGGGAAATTTTAGAATCCCGTCAATTCCCCTCTCCATCCACTTCCAGAACAACGACCTGCGACCGCTTTAACAATGTTGAAATAAGACGTACTTTCGCCATCCCTCCCCCTGAAAATGTACCCAATCTTGCACAATTTTACACAGATGTTATGAGCATCCTCAGAGATCTGTCTGAGGAGGCAAGATCAAATGCTAGGCGAAATGATGTGATCCAGCTAGAGTTGAGAGGAGAAAACGTACATCAACACGTCTCCGTGACCGTCGATGAAAGCGGGATGCCATCCTTCCTGCGTTTGAGGGTCTGCTAGAAAGGTTAGTGCAATCCAACGCAGATATCGCCTCAGACGGTGACCTGGAATTAATCGTCCAGGTGGTGAGAAATCCCAATGGAGGCGTGAAACGAAAACTTCACAAAACTCTAGACTGCGAAATCATCCGAAAGAAGAAACGTCATCTGTATGTAGCATACAATAGTGATGATTGTCTCTGTTTACAGCATACATCTGCCTAGCTCACCTCACAAATCCGGGGCACTGTCAATGAGGCTGTCGAGCGAGGGAGAGAGTTGCAACGTCTCGCAGGTTTGAGCGAACAAACTTCTGTGACCTTTAGCGATGTTGGAAATTTTGAAAATATTCTCAGGCGTAAAATTGTGGTCTTTCACAGGACTACAAATGAGCGTCCTCTCTCTCATTTTGAGACTGACTTTTCCGATCGTTCAAATCCTCTGTTTTTGCTTTTATTTCAAAATCATTACTACGGTATACTTAATCTTAAAGGTTTTCTGGGTGCTAGACATGTGTGTCAGTATTGTTACAAGACCTTTGAAAACTCTTACACGCACAGCTGCCCCGGCTACTGCCCGTCTGCTGTGACCTCTTTCTGGTTGGAGAGGATCACAGGCGTGTATACTGCCAGGACTGTGGCAGGATGTGTTGTACATCTTTGTGCTTTCCCAAACACAAAGAGCCTCAGCAGAGGGGTGAAAAGCAAATCAGTACCTGCAATATGGTTAAGAGATGCAAGGATTGCAGAAATCTGTACACTGTTCCTGCCAGTAAAAGAGCAGAGTCTCACACGTGTCCTCTAAAGAAGTGTCACATCTGTGGGGAAAAAGTAGCCCTCGACAGCCTGAGCGCGGAGCAGCACCAATGCTACATCCAGCCTCTCCGTCTGTGACAGAGCACAGCGAGAAATTGATTTTTACGATTTTGAAACATTTGTTGACAAGGAAGGGGTGCACGTTCCTTACTTGGTCTGCACCAAAACGTGGAAGGGTAAAGAGTGGGCCTCTTACGGTTTAGACTGTGTAAGAGACTTTCTCCTGCATTTCAGGAGACCTCTTTACCAGGGAGCCACGTTTATAGCTCACAATGCACGAGGGTTTGATAGCTATCTGATCCTCAACTGCATGATAGAACTGGGCTACAAACCTTCTCATGTCATCATACGGTAGTAAAGTTCCTAGTTTCACAGACCCGGACTTCCGTTTAAAATTCATTGACTCGTTATGTTTTCTCACCATGTCTCTAAACACTATGCCTAAAGCCTTAGGTTTTAGCGACCAGAGCAAGGGAAACTTCCCTCACAGGTTCAGCTCGAAGGAGCGCCTGAGATACGTTGGCCCCTACCCCTCCTCCTGCCGATTATGGTGTAGATCGCATGACAGCACATCAGCGAGCAGAGTTTAACAGTTGATATGAAACAGCATCTCAGGGCATCTTTGACTTTGAAAATGAAGCCCTGCACTACTGTAAAAATTATGTCGCTATCCTGTTAGAGGGATGTGCCAGATTCAGGAACCAGTTTCTCAAAGATACTGGGGTGGACCCTTTCAGCAGCGTGACTATCGCCTCTGCCTGCATGAAAGTGTTTCTCACCAATTTCCTGCCCTCTAAATCTTTAGCCGTACCTTCACCCGATAACTACAGAGCGACAGTGTAAAAACTATTCCAACGCCTCCATCCAGTGGTTAGAGTGGGTAGCACACGCTGAAAACAGATTTATCCAACATGCGCTAAACAGAGGTGAAAAACAAATTGGCCCTTACTTTGTAGACGGCTATGCAGAAATTGATGGTGTAAAGTATGCGTGGGAGTTTCTAGGCTGCTTTTATCATGGTTGTCCTACCTGCTTTCAACCTCATGAGACGTGCCCTCTGACAGGAGCCCCCTATGAAGCACTGCATGAAGCTACATGCGCGAAACTACAGAGACTAAAAACTGTTCACGGTGTCCGTCTGATCGTCATGAGAGAGCATGATTGGTCTGAGATGAAGCGTTCTCATCCTGGGGTGAAAGCATTTCTTGATCGCTTTCGAGCCCCTGAACCTCTCCCCACGTCAAGCTCTTTACAGGGGCAGGACCTGTGCCGTGAAGCTGAGACACACACGGCAGCCTCTGATTTAAACCGTGCGGTGCGTGGGCGTGACGTCTCTGTACCCCTCGTTAACTGTAGCTTCCCGTACCCATTAGGCCATCCTACCATCATTTCCAAAGACTTTGATGACCCACGAAACTACTTTGGGCTCATCAGCGCCGTCATCTACCCTCCTCGCTGTCTCTCTTTTTTCCCGTACTGCCTTATAAAACATCTCAAGGTAAATTGGTGTTCACCCTCTGCCGCATGCGTGTGCTGAAACAAACAATCAGACATCCTCCTGCAGACACGACAACGAGGCTAGAGCGTTGGCGGGGTGTGGGTCAGTGTTGAATTCATCAAAGCTCTGGACCGGGGTTACAGAGTTGCTGAGATTAATGAGGTATGGCACTTTGACAGACGTAGCGATTCCATCTTTGTCGACTACATGCATACTTTTCTGAAAGGAAAGCAGGAGGCTTCGGGGTACCCCCCAGAGGCGTGTGATGAGGAAAGCCGGGAAAAGTACATCAGAGACTACCGGCTCCATCAAGGTATTCAATCTGATGCTGGCAAAATAGAATCAAACCCTGCCAGGAGACAGGTGTCTAAGCTCTGCCTCAACAGCTTCTGGGGTAAGTTTGCCCAAAGAACAAACATGACAAGAACTGAGATTGTCAGTGACCCGGAGCAGTTTTTCCGCTTCATGTTTTCAGGACAGTATCGTGTCAAGTACTTTGCCTTCCTCAGCGACAAAACCGCTATGGTTCAGTGGAAATACCACGAGCGATGCATTGTAACCCCCCGCAGATCCAATAATGTTTTCATCCTGCCTTCACCACCCCCACGCCCGTCTCAAGTTGTGCGGGTATCTGGAGCAGTTAGGAGACAGGGTCCCCTACACCCGACACCCGACAGCGTGATTTATTCGGTGAAAGAGGAGAGTCCCCTTGAACTGGGTCACTATCTGGGGATTTGATGGATGAGCTGGGAGGTGACAGTATTCAAGAATACGCCGCCGCTGGTCCCAAAAGTTCCGCCTACCAAACTAGAAATAGTAAAAGGTAGCGATGCGTGTCAAGGGTATCACTGAGACCTGAGAGTGCAGTGAGCGAGTAAACTTTGATACTGTGAAAGAGCTGGTGGAGGTTATTTGGACAAGTCTAGGGAGAGGAAGGGGTGATTCACATCCCTCAGCAAAACATCGCTAGGGATAAAAAGAGACTGCTGCTGAAAAATTCAGCATTCCACAAAAAGTTCAGAGTGGTATATGACAAAAGACGTTTGTTTAGCGACGGAACAAGTCTGCCTTTTCGGCTATTGATCATATCACCATGTCCGTGATGGAAGAAATCAACTTTGACCCCAGACTTACTGCACCTTTTTCATGTCTGGTGGTGGGGCCCAGTGGTTGTGGAAAAACCTATTTTGTAAAAAGTGTGTTAGAAAATTTTAAAGATGTTGTAAATGTTGTGCCGGACAATGTAGTGTGTATTTATACTTCTTTTCAATCTATGTATGCTGAGTTGCAAAAGACAAATAAAAATATTAAATTTGTTGAAGGTCTGCCTGAATCTTTTGAAGGCGACAACCTGTTTCCTCCCGAGCAGAGTCACCTGATTATTCTGGACGATGTTATTTTTTCAGGCCTCTGACCATCCGAAGTGGTTAGAATTTTCACACAGTACAGACATCATAGACGTATGAGCGTCATGATGCTCACTCAAAATGTATTTCATCGAGGCAAATACAGCCGCACCATCAGTCTAAACAGTAATTATATGTGCTCTTTAAAAATCCTCGGGATAAATTACAGGTGAATGTATTAGCTCATCAGATCTTTCCTTTCCCAAAAGCCTTTTTTCTGGAAAGTTTTGAAGACGTCGTCAAAGACCCTCACGGGTATTTAATCGTCGACCTCACGCCGACCTGCCCAGAATGGTACAGACTGAGGACCGGGATACTTCCTGGTCAGTGGCCGATGGTTTACGTTCCAAAACCCAGATAAATTCCTCCTCCTCATCATGTCGGTGCTTATAAAAAGGAACGGTCCCTTACTCAAAGCTCTGTACCTGGCTACGCCTCAGAAACGTCGAGATATTCTTGCTCACTCCTCGCCGGACTTTCTCAACGCCTTGTGTGAGATTGCAGTCAATCTTTTGAAAGGCAACATTCCCTCTCATCTCAGCAATACACAAAACTAAAGAGACAGAAAAAATTATCAGACTGCTGGCTGACAGAAAAGTGGGTTTGAATCGCAAAAAAACAAGTGTTGAAGAAGCAGGCCGGGCGGATTTCTTTTACCCCTACTTTCAGTCGCTACACCTATCATCGGTAACCTTGTAGGAGGACTTATTAGAAAATAAAATGTCTCTGAAGACAAGCCAGAAAATGTTTCTCCTCTCACCCCAGCAGTTGAACCGCCTGACCCGTCCTGAATCTTCTTCTATCAGACAGACGGCCCAAGAGGATTTGGATGTTCAAATGAGAGAAATTTTAAACGAACCCGGATTGAGTTCCTATGAAAAAATTAAAAAATACAATGCGCTCCTGCAAAGATACCTCACTCTGATCAAGCAGGGTCACAAAGAGGAACATCTAGTGACTTTGTCTCTGCATCGTGACCCGTCGAGAGAGGTGGTTGAAGGAGTTCCCGCAGCAGAGGACACGATGGCGGCGCCGTCGTCCGTGTATCAGAAGGATTCGAGTGAGACGGAGCAGGATTTAGATGAAACGGCTAGTGAGATATTAAAAAGTCTTCCTCCTCGCGATCGCAGAAATGCCGAGTATGTGATAAAGAAATTATCCGAGGGTGAGGGGGCTGGACTTCAAAAGGGAATTTGTTTATAAGGGAAGAGACTGTGAAAGGGTCTCACATGATTGATTTATTTAAAACCTTTCTTATAAAAAAGGGCTCAAACCGTGCTACCGGCTGGTTGGACGAGTTTCTTGAATGTTCTAAATGATCTTAATGTCCCATTATCTATCGTGAATAACCCTCAAGCACGTGAACAGTTTAATGCGTCTCAAAACCGACGACTTGCCCGATCTTTGGGAGGGAGCTGAAGAGAAGAAAAAAAGAAGAAGAAAAGTTAACCTATCTCCTCGATGGATTACACCGCCGGAAGAAGATAAAAAAACAAAAAGACTGAAAAAACCTTCTGGATGGATCAACTTTTCCCCATAAATGTAACAAATGACTCATACTCCTTTTCTCAATAAAATCTTTATTCACCAACGTGTCTCACGGTACATTTTTTTAGTATGCATTTTACAAGGATAAATGGCGGGAGAAATAAACAGGATCATCTGTAGCAATCTTTAAACATTTGTAAAGATCAAGTCAGGTGGGTAAAAGTCACACGGTGTAGACTTTCGGATACAGCGCTGGTATTTTTCACAAAGTCAGTTACGGTCATGTCATTTTGGATGCGTCCTGATGGTACAAAGATAGCGTCTTGCGCTGATACGATAATCTGCAGGCGCATTGGCAGAGATAATAAACACAGTGATGGCCGCAGGCAGTGGACAGTGGGTGCTGAAGCTGTCGATTGTGGTACAATATCTCTGTAGAACGGTCTTCCAAAAACTGCAAGATGGTTGAAGGGTAATGAGCAAAGTCAAGGGGCAGACCGTAAGAGTCAAAAAATTAGCTACGCCATTTTCTTCCAGAGTCAAAGCCAGCCAGTGCTCTCCAGGCATGTGAGATGGGTGTGTGTTGACGATAAAGTATGCGGGGGTTCTGAGCGATAAAGTCAGCAAGGGAGCTGATCCGAAGCCCACATGAGGGCAGTGTGGTAGATGTCCTGAAGGGAGGGAGAGAGACACCCATGACCCTCTCAGCTGCTCTCACTACTGCGATGTAGCTTCTTCTGGCAGGACACAGTGCAGGTGCCATACCACACAGTGATGCAGCTGGTCAGGATGCTCTCTATGGTGCCTGTGTAGAAACTGCACATGATGGGGGCTGGGGCTCTGGCTCTCCTCAGTTCTACGGAGGAAGTAGAGTCGCTGTTGGGCTTTGCTGGTCAGTGATGCAGTGTTTTTGACCAGGAGAGGTCTTCTGAGATGTGCACACCCAGGAACTTGGTGCTGCTCACTCTCTCCACAACAGCACCATTGATGGTTAGTGGGGTGTGCTGGGCGTGCGCTCTCCTGAAGTCTATGACAATCTCCTTTGTCTTCTCCACGTTCAGGGAGAGGTTGTTGACACTGCACCACTGGGCCAGGCGGCTCACCTCCTCACTCCTGTAGTATGTCTCATCGTCGTTGTTGATGTGACCTACCACAGTTGTGTCATCTGCAAACTTGATGAAGAGGTTGGAGCTGTGTGGCGGTGTGCAGTCATGGGTCAGCAGGGTGAAGAGGAGGGGCTCAGCACGCATCCTTGGGGGCTCCGTGTTCAGTGTGATGGTGCTGGAAATGTTGCTGCCGACCCGTACTGCCTGTGGTCTTCCTGTCAGGAAGTCCAGCAGCCAGTTGCACATCGAGGTGTTGATCCCCAGTTGGTCCAGTTTATGAATAACTGAACTGAGCTGAACTGGTCTATAAACAGCATTCTGACATATGAGTTTTTAGTGTCCAGGTGTGTGAGGGCTGAGTGGAGGGCTGTTGAGATTGCATCATCGGTCGAGCGGTTGGACCGATATGCAAACTGAAAAGGGTCCAGGGTGGGGGGGAGAGATGACTTAATGTGATGCATGACTAACCGCTCGAAGCACTTCATTAGGATGGGGGTGAGTGCAACAGGACGGTAGTCATTGAAGCAGGAGGAGACGGCTTCTTCGACGCAGGGAATGATGGTGGAGGCTTTGAGGCACGTGGGGACAACAGCCTGGCTCAGCGATGTGTTAAAAATGTCTGTGAAGACATCTGTGAGTTCCACAGCACAGTCTCTCAATACTCGACCAGGGATGTTGTCAGGACCGGGGCTTTGCGTGCGTTGACCCTACTGAGGGATCTCCTCACGCTGACCGGGGATAGAGTCAACACCTGGTCGCCAGGAGGGGTGGAGTCTTCTGTGCAGGGATGCTGTTGTGTGCCTCAAAGCGAGCAAAGAATTCGTTCAGCTCATTTGGCAGAGAGGTGGAGCTGTCGGTTGTCTGCGGTGTGGGCTTGTAGTCCGTGATGGACTGTATCCCCTGCCACAGACTCCGGGTGTCTCTGCTGTCCCTGAAGCGCTATGTGATCTTCCTGGAATACTGCCTCTTTGCTTCTCTGATGCCATGTGACAGGTTTGCCCTTGCTGTCCTTAGGCCCACGTTGTCCCCAGCTCTGAAGGCAGCATTCCTCACCCTCAGGAGCCTGTAGACCTCACCCGTGAGCCATGGCTTCTGATTGGCCCAACAGTGATGGTCTTGGTGTCTGTGACATCATCAATGCACTTGGAGATGTAGGCAGTGACGGTCTCTGTGAATTCCTGTAGGTCAGTGGAGTTGTTGTAGGTGGCAGAGTGGTAGTGTGAGGTAGGGGAACTCTGAATCTCATCTCCAGTCTTAGATTCCCATTGGAAATGGGGGACAAAGCGTTTGTCTTCTCCCGGGTTGAGATTGAATACAAACAAAGAGTAACCGTCATTAAATTCTCGATCGATGCTCAGAGGTAAATCTTTGAGATGTCTCCCTGTGGCCATGAACATGTTGTAAAATTCTCTGACCGACATCCCTTCGTTAAATCTTGGTTGGAAAGCTTTGGCGGGGACCTGTTTGCCGTTCTGAAAGAGGGCCAGATATTCCACGTCGTTGTGGATAAAATTGAAGGGCGACATCTCTCTCGCACCTGTGAAGGCTTCATGGTGTACCATGCCCAAAACCACGTATTTGGGCATAGCCCCGAAAACAGATTCTCCTGATTACATACCCTGGAATTCTCGGGAATGGAGTAGGTTTTAACATTGATGCGTGACAAGGGGTAAAGCGCGTTACCCTTCAGTAAAGCCGCTGTGTGACCTAAGCGTACGGCCGGGGAAACTGTGACTTTTTTGACAAACAGAGAGGCCCCTAATATTTTCAAACGATAAGTGGAGTTGCGGGGTCCCATCAGGCAGAAAGAGTCGCTGGAGCGGTTCAGTTTAATTCTCATATCCACGTTGTTCAAAAGGAGCCTCTACGCAGAAAAAAGAGGTCGCCGTGGAGAGGACCCATCAGGTGTACTTCTCTAGAATTGGTGAGTGTAGGCGGCTCTCTCATTCAGCCCTCTGTTAGGCCCGTTATTGATCACTATAGAGTCCATGGCTCCTGCCATATCTAAGACCAGCTAAATTGGCTCTTGAGGGTGTCTCCTGAAAAGTTGAGAGAGTTTCAATGACGGCTCTGTAAGGGTGTGTGGCGCTAGACTGAGAAATCAGTCGATCCCCAGAACCACGTCGCATTGACTGAACATTGTATTCAGAGGATAATTCACAAGGCCCACGGAGCATCATTCACTAGGTTCGTTCCGTCGTTGTTGGTAATTTTCACACGCATACGTAAAACAAAGTATCGTTGAGATCCAAATACTTTTCACCATCTCCTGGAATAAAAAAAACTCAATGGGGCCCCGTCGGTGATGGCGGAGAGAGGCGAAATTTCCGTGTACATCTTATCTTCAACAGACAGCTGGGTCATGGGGGCTGAAAATAAATCCAGTTCCGCTAAAAGCACATTCAGGAGATTTATGATGTAAAAGAGCCATTTTCCCTTGGAGTTTAAAAGATGTCAGACTTTCTGGTAGACTTCCTTCCCTTACGCTTGCTTCTACCGGGTGAGTTTGTCTTTGAACCCTCATGTGCTTTTTACTAGCCTTGAAAACACGTTCTCCCGGCGGTCTCTTTTTCAATCTCTTGCGATAACACTAAAATACCGCCGACCCCTCTTGCTTCTCGTGACCGTTTAATTTCCCTGTTGCATGGCTGATCACATCCGATGCAATGTGGTTGGCAGCCAATTTAAGATGAGGTTTAGCGATGGCAAAACCTCTTTTGAGCAGAGGGGACACGAAACGAAATAATTTGGAAAATATAGAACCTATACCGCGACCGTACATGACGGGTGCTCCGTAAAACCCGGGTAAGGCACCCCCGACTTGACTTTCATAATAGCTGACAAAGCGATGAGGATCTTCTCTCCAGCGTATCTGAGCCATGGCTTTTCTCTCGAAGCAGACCGTAACCGCTGACCGTCCGTTAGATACTGAACAAGGCCTTACCAGATGTCGTAGTTATATAGAGAAGGTGTTCAACGCCGAGAGTTAACCGGTTTAAAGTGTAGCTTGACGATGGTCTTGCCGTAAACAAATTTTACGTGTTTGTTGCGATCCGTTTTGATCTCAATGTGGATATTTTTGATGTACTTTTTTGACACGGGTACATAATGTACGGTATGATATCTGATGCTCACCGTGTCACCAAAATGCCCTTTGACGTTGACCACTCCCAAAAGCGGCGAGTAACTACTAACAAGGTCTGTGTAAACGTACAAGCTATTGAGTCCTGCGTTGAGATCTGCGGGGTAGGTGGCGGGGCGGTCGGGTTCGAGACCCCACCATTCCTCCGGTTTTAGGCCTAGCATGTAACCCAACTCAGTGGGGACGAGGATTTTGTGCCGACCGTCTCCTTTGAAGTCAAAGCATTTGGTCACGTTGTTGAAAGAAATGTCGGCGCTGGGGATGTGCTTTTTTAATGGCGGGACTATTTGATCTAGGAGTTCTTTTGGACTGTCATAATATCCTCCCCTACCAAATATCACCTGCGACTCTATTTTTTCAGACGGGCGACCTTCTTTTGGTTTTGACAATACAAAAAAAGACCTGGTCGGAGATAAGTTATACCAGGTGCGGGGGTAAACAATTTCACAGAGACCTACGACCCAGTCTCCACTCAGTTCGATGGGTTTAGCCAGATCCGTCGTGTAACTGGAACTGGTGTTATTTTTAAACATTTCCATGCTAGCGTTGGAAGGCAGGGTAACGTAAAACCCATCTTGGTTCGAAGAGTCCATACCGAACCAGTGACTAGGGAATGAATAATGAAAACCTGTGATACAGGCAGATTTAAATGTCTTTCAGATACGAGGCTTTGACCCAACTGTTGAATTTCTCAGGCCAATTTTTCCAACGTACTAAAACCTGTTTTACACCCCTGACGGTATGTCGTTTCAAAATTTCTTCCACTTGGTACGTTCTGTCTTTAGTCATTTTTACTTTCTGCAACTCTGCTTCATAAAACGATCCCTGGATAGGTTCCCCATTGTAATCTTTGAGTCTGTATATGGGGGGAGTGCGAGGTAGACGGTCTGACACCGTAAATACTTCATCTGTGAAACTTTGTTCATATTTTTTATCAAACCTCCCTCGTAGTTTGGATATTCTGACCAGTTCCCCTTTCTTAAACTTCATCTTTGGCGCCTCTCGGTGTCGAGAGGAAATGTGCCGTACAGATTTTGAAACACTTGGGAGATGTTCTCTGAGGTCACCTGCATAGGACTCATTTTAATACTGCTATGGTAGCTGTTGTTGTAGCTGTCGACCAAATGTTGTAAGACATCGAGGTATCGACAGGTGTTGTTGGCTGTAAAATATCTCCACATTCTAGTTTTTAGCGTCACGGTTAAATCTTTCAATCACAGAGGCCTTCAGGTCGCTGGCTGTAACAAAATGTACTATGCTATGCTTCTTCATCAGCGCCTCAAACTTTTGGTTGAAAAATTCTTTACCGCATCTGTCTGGAGCTTTTCTGGTATCTGACTATCTTGAAAATTGATTCAAAGGCAGACACTACCGCATCAGCCGTCTTTTTCTTTAACAGCTTGGACATAGGCCTTTTTGGAAAATACATCGATGACGGTTAATAAATACTTGTACCCGTCGTTATGTTCGGACAGAGCCTGCATGTCACACAGGTCAGCTTGAAATTGGTTTAAAGGCAGGGGACAAACACTCTGTTTCTGGGAAAATGTATTCTGAGCGGGTTTGTGTAGAGTGTAAGCATCTTGCTCTGATAAAAATCTCTGACATTTTCTGCACTGACTTTCTCTCCTGTTTCATCTTGCACTGCTTTGCGAAGTCGTTCTACTCCACCAAAGCTGCCTGGATTAGCAGGGTTGTAATAAACTCTTTTCATAACCACAGTCTCCCCATACCTCCCTTCTTCCCCTTCTAATGTTGAAATGAAGGAGCAATGAGACAAGAGCGCTTTTGTTGTTTTATTTCACAGCACACATGGTTTAAAAATGAAATACAATGTTTTAGAGAAATAACAATTTTCACAAAGGAAAAAAATTAATGATCATTCCAGTATTCAGTGACTGCTCTTGAGTTGTCCAATTTTCACCACGTCCTCTCCGACCAAGTCATCGTACATCTGACTGATGCAGTCGTTGATTTTCCTGACCTCTTTCAGTTTGTATAAAAGAGTCTCTACCACGCATCTGACTTTCTTGTCCCGACTCGGATGTTGCATGGGGTCAGTAGGCGCTGGATGGAAGGAATCAATCTGGGAGTACAAAGTCTCCTCATCAGTCCGTAGTAGTTGGTCTGGTAAAACCTTCTTCAAGTACTTCTAGACACGGGTGTTGGGTCTGGCTAGGATGGTTGACCAGACAGCCGTAGCAGTTGTCACGGAGGAACTTGTGAAGAATCAGGTTGAGCAGATGGTACAAGCCAGATTTTACAGTCTCGATGAATGTTGATGAGACTCAACCATCGACTTCGTCAGTTGAAGAAGGGGCGGGGAGTCCTCGGCGTCCTCCATGTCTGAGGCGGGGGGATGAGGATGGTGGCGGTGGCGGTTGTGGTGAGGGCGGTTGTGAAGCCAGAACCGAGGCCTCCTCCATGTCTGAGGCGGAGATGGAGGTGGTGAGGAACTGAGGCCTGCTCCGTGTCTGAGCCAGGTGGTAAGGTCTTTAGAAAGGCACCAAGCTTGGCGACCTCCATGCTACCGGTCCGTTGGAAATTCAGGCAGATCCCTCTGGATCTGCTCATGATTAGTTGAGTTCACGAACCCTCCTTTTAAACAACAGGCCTCGTCGTGTTCCATCTTGTCAGCAAATGTATCTTTTGTCTTTTCCAAGTCTCTTTTATAGCGTTTGAGGAGGTGTGATGTAGGAGGGCGTTGCAGAGAGGCGGGGCTTGGCAAAGTCTAGAAGGACAAGGATTTTTCACCAGTAAAGCATCCCTCCAGTTGTGACATCTACAGAAAAGACTAGCGATATTTCCTTCTGCTTGATTCATCATTTCATGCCAAACATGAAATGGCAGGGCTAATAATGTGCGGAATACACCGCAGTCTGAATTGAAATACTCCAAGACAAGGAGCTCCTCACTAGCAGGATCCTCAGGCGTCCATGAGGCTGACCGGAGGAACCATCGACCGCAGGGGTGTAGTTTTGGACAGCCAGACTGCGCTGAAAATGATCTTTTTCTGTGCAAGCTCCGCATCAGTGGGGAGAGGCTGCAAGCTGTCTCGGCCAACCGACACAGGGAATCACGGACAGCAGGCTTCTCAATGCATCGACGGGCTAGCAAGAGTTTCATCATACTCCAATCGACTGAAGTCAGTGTAGCTATATTGGACAGAGCACCCAAAGCTTCATCCTGATCCCGCTGATACATCCACAGCTCCCCTGTTTCATACTTAAACACATAACCCCACCATCCACACAGTCCATAGGGCTCTAAAGACCATTCTTTTTCAGAGAAGCAGCGGCCGGCATCTGCAGTCGTCGCAGATACATTGTCGTTTTCTTTGGAGCATTCGGTGTTGAAGGCATGTCTTCGTAGATGTTTACAGGCGTCTCACTAATCATCATGGGTCATAAATCAGGGTCATAAATCACCTTTTTCGGCATAAGGGTGTACCCTTATTCTCTGTCCTAGAAGAGATCTGGTCCGCGAACCTCCCTCATTTATCCGACCAAGCCTTTTTCATTTATGTGAGAGATAGAGAGATTTTGATTTTAACCATACATTTGTTGAATCGTCTATACACGGTACACTCAAAACAAAAATAATTTATACCACATTAAATTATCATCACCATCATCACATCAGGACATTTCTAAAATTAATTGTGCCTCTTTTACTGAGTAGAGCATGTCTCCATCTGCAACAACCCAGACCTCATAGAAACTGTCCATGTCATTGACAGCTTAATAACTGAAACCTGTCATGAGTCTGGACTTCACCCCTTTACAAAGACAGTGAGCAGATCTATCCAGTATGTCTTCCACCTTCCTCCTCCTGCTCACATACACTGCCATCTTAGCTTTTCCCTGTTTAAAAACTGACACTCTTCTTCTGGTGGCTGTACTTTATACCACAAATAAAAACATGCTTTGTGAAAGGTTCACCACACCTACCAAAGATGGCTTCCAACAGAGCAAACAGAGGTGTCAAACGCACACATTCAGAGAAACAATGAAACACTGTCAAACACACTCCCTGACCACAGAAGGGACATACATCCTGCACTGCAGAGTCAAGGACAGAAATAAAAGAGTTCACTGCCACAGTGCCATGAAGGATTATCCACTCTAAGTCTGCATGTCCTAAGGGTTGATTGAAGGCAACTGGACTTCTTATTTGAAGCTTGAATCAAATCAAGCTTCAAATAAGAAATCCAATCTAAGGGGATTGATTGAAGGCAACTTGATTTCATGTACAGATGTACAGTATTTCAGAAATCATGGATCTCCAAGATTTGAGAACTTCTGCTGCGCTCTTACTCCTAACAATCACCATCAAAGCCATAAAGACAAGATGTCCCAAAGGTAAAAAGTGAAGCATGAAAACAAAACCTGAGCATTAGTTATACTTCACTTACACTGGAGATCCTGCATCAGAGCATGGAGCATCTCTAAGTGAAGAGAACAAATTGTCCATACAGAAACAGATACATGTATTAAACCAATATATTCTAAGACACGTTCAGATGGACTGAAGTGGTCCAACATGTCTGAATCTGGTTCATGTCCATGACTCATTTCTCATAGCTGTGTTCTTCTCCAGATGTGTTGTTGATGAGGTGACAGATGTTTCTTTGATAAACATCATTGCATCCTGAACATATTTGGTGTTGCACAAACCCAATGACCAAACCTGGAATTTCCATCTTAATCTGTAAAGTCTGCTCGTTAGCTCAGTAGAACTGAAGGTGTTTTAGAAAAGTGGAAATAAGATGCAGTTCTGCAGCTAAACAGATTGCTAAACAGGTTTAGCAAAGATCATAGTCTGGTTTAATACAGAAAGAGTTCACAACCCTGTCTCCAAAAAATTATATTTCTATACAACTGAATTGCAAAAGCAAATATGTTAAATAACCTAAATGCAGCAGGTTCAGTTTTCCATAAATATCACGTTTATTACGTTGATACTGACCATAGTGTTTATAGACAATTTATTTTCCATAAAAAATATCATATCTTGCAGAATAACAGCTGTTTGTAGTGACCACAGCATTATTCCACTTTTATGGTCAGGTTCAGGCTCTCACAGAGCTTGGTTGAGGTTTAGCAAAGATCATAGTCTGGTTTAATACAGAAAGAGTTCACCGTGACTTCAGACACAGCAGCTGTCTGACTACATTACAAGGTGTTCAGTTACTCAAATCAACACATAAGGATAAAGTAACAAAAAACAGAATAAATGGCTCATGAATTTCTAAATGTTCCTTCACATTAATCAGTCACATATTTTCAGTCTCCTCAGCTCAACATCC